>JAKJMR010001136.1:122345-167433 GCA_024449315.1 Daboia siamensis
TTCTATTCTATTCTATTCTATTCTATTCTATTCTATTCTATTCTATTCTAATTTTAGTTTAAAGTCCTTCTGATAAGACGAGCCAGTCATTTTCCAAATATTTTCTTTCCAATTCTTGTGAGGTACAGTCCATCCCTTCATCTATGTAAAGCACACCATGGTCTAGGAAGCTGAAGTTCTGTAGCTGACACCAGTTTTTAAGCCAGTGGTTCATTTCTAAAATCCTTTGCTCCTTTATTGGATCTTGGCCTTTTGTTGGAAGTAGAGATAGAAGATGAAGTACAGATGAAAACACCACTTGTGTGCCTAATTCTTTAACTTTCTTCCCTAGCTGTTTGTAATCTCTCGTTATTGTTTTTAGATTCATTGTTGTGTCATTGGTCCGCATGTGTAGAAGAAAAGGGTAGTAATCTATGGGGCTCATCATTTTAATAAGTTTCTCAATTACATCTTTGAGTTTTACTCCAGGGAGACAACATACCCTAGATTCACTATTCAGTCTGCAGACTATAGTTTCTCTTCTCCAAAAAACTGAACTTCCTGTCACCAATATTCCCCCTTTTTTTTCCCTAGGGAAGTCTGGGATATTATTCTTCCTGTCATAGCAATGCTGGGTTGTGTCTCCTTTTTAGAAACTATTGATGACTGCTCTTTTATAGGTATCTGCATATTTTCTTCCAGGTGGAGACTATGAAAGCAATTGTTCAGTTCCAGAGGGGCTTCACTAGAGTAAGGCTAGAGTAGATACGGTGATAGGGGCTTTACTCTTGGTTGCTGTTTCCATTAGTCTTCCTCTTTAGGTTCATATATAGGATAATTTTTTTTTTCAGAAGCTGCATGTCCCCTATTGTGTTCAATTTGAGTGTATCAGTTTTCTTCTTTCTGTTCATATATGAGATCATTTTTTAGAAGCTGTTTGCTCTCTATTGTGTTTAATTTGAGGGTAGTCTTCTTGTTTAGGTTGGAGATTTTCATTGAGTTTCAGAGTGGCTAAAGTTGTTTCTAGACCCTTTACTTTTTATTCTAGTAATTCATATGATTTACATTTGATACATATATAGTTTAGGTCTTCTGTGGGCATAAGCTCAAATATATGACATATTTTGCAAGTCACTATAATGTCAGTCTCTACTGTATGCCCATGATTTTTTTGTTTGCTAAAAAATATACATTCCCTGTTGCAAAGTATGGGTTTACAGTAGTTTACAAAAGTTCTTGACCCTTTGTTCTCTGTCTTGAAAAATTCATCATTATTTTCCCTGTTTTAAGTATCTGTCTCTTTTTTCCGTGATTTTTTATTTTTTTCCTCTTAGATCATTAATAATTTAAAAATCTCCAAATAATTAAAATAAGTAAACTGTTTTTTTTTAATAAAGACATTAAAATAAGTAAAATAAGTAAAAATATTTTAAAAAACAGATCAAATAAAGGTTATTTTAACAACAACCCTTGTTGGTCTAACTTTATTTGTTAATTCAGTAACCTTCTTGACAAGTTCTGAAAATGTTTTAGATACCTTTTTACTTCAGAAGAATGCTCTGTGATAAGCTGGTTAGCAAGCTAGTTAACTGGTGGTGGTATGATAATTATATTAATACTGTACATCATTGTCTCAACATCAAATTTAAAAGTATACCTCAGTAGTTCCTGTTTAAACTGGAAAAACATATCAAGTGGGTGCTACAAGAATCAGTCTTATTTCCTTTATTCTTCCATAAAGAAATATGGCAGGAAATTCTTACCTAATGCATGTTAATGACAATCAGACAGTGGAGTCAGTTATTCAAAGAACTGGTGGACTCCATCTGATCTATTCATACACAGTCTGTCTGGGATGCTTTAATGTGGGTTTCTGAGAAGAGAAATGGACTCAAAGACTTAAGTGGCCATATCAGCATTATGATTCTATGGTTTATACATTTTCATTGCCTGTCATCCAAATCATAGACAAACCGAGCTTACTAATAATATATTGGAAAAATATTTCAGACACTTTGTGAATTGCCAATAACATAATTGGCTGAATTATACCAATTCCTGCTATGCTTCAACCCAATTGGACGTATCTTTAAAAACCATAGATTCAATCCTTTTTTAAAGCATCCTCTCTGCATTTCTAGATTGGATACAATATTCCAGGAGCTTCAGACCATGCTTCAAGGAACAATTTATGCAAGCCAAATGTTTAACAAGATTTCCTTACCAAGAAACTACCGATAAAGAGATCTGAATGGAAACAAAGTCTTCCTGTTATTGCTCCGTACTATTGTCATACAAGTAAATCCCATTACTTATAAATGGCAACTCTCTTACTCATTTCAGATCCACTTAACATTCCATTAATCCCTTATGATACCTAGTCTTCTGATTGTATGGCTTCCTCCTATTCACCCTCTTTGCTTGTACACAGAAAATGTCCAAGCAGCAGAAATATTGGCTTCTCATAAATCATGGATTCCCGTATTAAGTGCAGACAGTTGCAGATTTATGAATTAATTAAAAAGGCTATGGGCCTGCAGATTGGCCCTTGGGGGGGACACAGGAGTCATTCATGTTCTTGGAAAGATTTCTAATTTCACCAGCACTGTTCAACTAAATCAACTCCCTCATAGCTAAAGAGCTGAAAATCCTGCTCCTAGCTACAGTGGAAATTTTTATCAGTATTTACTACTTTTGGTGCTTCTGATTCAAATTCTGAGCTGGAGCTCATCTATCCAACACACAGGAATACCACTATCTCTGGATGGAGAGTCAGAAAGCCAAGGAGACAGAGTAGTACTCAGTCACACAGAAGCATGTGGCACAGGCACAGCCACTTGGTGTTTGAAACCAGGGATAATCAGAATTAGCGCTGCTCAGCTGAGGTAACAGATTCCTCTTTTTAAGGTTCCACAAATCTCTATAACAGCTCAACTTGGTGTGTGGTAGCTTCACTTTTAATCATGCTCTAACTGGTTTTGGCTATATCTACAGAGTGGTGGGATTTAAATATGTGAACAACTGGTTCTCTGTGTGGATGCCGCTTCCAGAAGTCCATTCTGGGACTGGGCCACAAAAAAATAGCTACTGGTTCTGATGAAGTGGTGTGAACCAGCTGAATCTCACCACTGTATCTTCTACTTGGGGGAAAAAATAGTGCCTTGGGGAAAAAAAGTGAATTGATTCTATTAGTAACAATGGTGTTCCCTTTGGACTCAGCCTGAATGCATGATTAAGGCCACAGTGTAGTGTTCTTTTAAAGGATAATTTTATTTTTACCTCTCTTTCGGAAAAGTCCTTTCTTATGTGATAATGAAAATGCATATTTCCTCTCTTGATTCTTGGCCCCTGCCAAACAGATAGAGATTGAAGACTACTTGGTTTGAGATCTCACACATAAGCAGCAAGGTTTCAAAGATATTCCTAATTTATCACCTCTTATGGACTTTTTGCTGAAAAAAGAAAAACATGAACTTGTGCTTTATGAGTCTGATGATAAGACAGTGTAGACTATGGAAAGAAGGAAATTGTGTTGTAATTTTACAGGACATAAAATATAAATTTACTTGTAACGCTAGTTACCTAGCCTAATAACGAAATATTTGGAAACCAACCCACAAGCTCCAAGAACAAACCTTCACCCTCATCCTACATTACATATGTTCGCCACTATTGCAAATATACTTGTACCTGCTGTTAATAAGTTTGGAAGCCACTTCTTTATAATCTTTCATTTCCTTTTCATTTCCCTTGCTCTATGTCTTTCTTTGCACTTTTCCACTTATTAATTCCTTTCCATTCCTTACTTTTTCCTTTTAAAATTTGTATTATCTTTATTCATTTAAAAATTTCTTTAATAAAAATTATGTATATAGTGATAATTTAGTATCATGTATGGAAAACAGGCTTTAGAGCACAGCTCTGATGATTGAGTTGTATTCCCAATACATAGGCATAGATACACACACACAAAAAATGAAAAATAGTCCTGCAGTTAAACGCTGTAAAATATTCACATTTTGAAAAGGCAAGGCAGAGTGTAAGATATTTCTTTGACTAGGCTCTGCCTACTGCCTGGACTGGGTTCTCCATTATAAATAAACAATGATGCCTACCCTATTCAAATAGGTGAAAATATTAACTGCTCTATAAAACACACCGAGTAGAGAGGACAGAACCAGACTACTTTGAACTGTCTTTTTTCAGCTTTGTAGTTCTGCAAATCTCCTTCTGGATTCATTCGTTATTTACTTCTCTCGACATCTTCCGGTGTAATTATTCTTGTCTTGATATTTGAGCTTTCTACAAAAATGACTATACTTTTGTATGATAACCTACTTTGGTAGTTTTCAAGGAAAATATTTAGACTGAGAGTTGAGGTTGCTGTACCAGGACCATCAAATTAATACCTACCTTCCTGGTGGGATGCTTCCAATTTTTTTAGGGTTTCAGAAACAAGGATCATAGCAGCCTCATTCAACACATCCTCTTTCACATTCTTAATCTTATATTCCTGTGAATAGAATTTTTGAAGCATGCCATCTACTGCATACCGGTGATAAGGAATGAAATCACCTTCCCCACAACACTTGCATCGGTGAGCTAAGCACTTCAGGTAACTGGCACATTTGAAATGCAAGGCTTTTTTCTGATTCTTAAGCCACAATTCGTAGGCTGCTTCTTGCAACAGTGGTGTGCAAAACTCCATGATTTTGCAATGCATCACAGCTTCTTCTAGCTTGAGCCTATTTGAAATAACTGATCCAAGATCTGAAAAATAAGGTAGTCTTAGTATCTGCACCATCAAAGAATGAAGTCAATTTGCATAAATCTACTGCTGTGTAGCAATAGTTAATGTTCTATTTCTGATTAAATTTAAGAACATGACTACAGCAGCTAATGTTCTCATGATAGTTATTCCCATTATGCTAGTGAACACAGTCTGATGCCTACTATGATTTACTTGTCAAGGATTTAAATGAAGACAGACATATCATAAAATATTACTTGATTTTACTTGACTACTGGGTGCTGCCTTTGTTCCTATAAAAAGCAAAGTTAAGAACAAATTTGTTTAAGATTTCAGCATCAATTTAACATGAAACTGATGTATAGAAGAATGCAAGAATGTTGTTCAATCATGTCCATGCCTTACCTGATTCTTGCCTAAGTGATTTCAATTCATCATTGCTGATGCTGGATTCTTTGGATAACATGTGCTGGGTTACATTTACTTCTTTTCTTTCACTACAACACTTAAATATACGGGATTCCACCAGTGCTGCCAGAGTCTGATACATCTTCCTTTTTGTCCATTCCGGGAGGATATAAAGCAGCATCTCTGTACTGAATGTCACACCAATGACAGCTGCACATTTCACCACCATTTGCTCTGAAGGATTCATATTGTCCAGTGCAGCCAGAGCAATTCCTAACCACAAAGAAAGTCAAATTGTGGGGAGGGGGGGGGAATGCTACAGTGTCTGAACTGGTCAGTTTCCAAATTTTATCTCTAAATCTGCAAAAGCAACATTTAGGTATAGCTATTCAGAACTGGAAGAGAGAGAATTTTATTAAAAATATATGTTACCTTCTGTTACAAGGAAATTCCCAGAACAGGATATCTGGGAGGAGGGGTAATCTAACAGTGTCTGTCTGTCTGTCTGTCTGTCTGTCTGTCTATCTGTCCACCATCCATCCATCCATCCATAGAAGGCATGACTATGTGATGAAAGAACTGCCCCTTTTTACATGTGTTAATTTCATATGACCATAAAAGGATGAATGTCATAATGCCATCTTGACATTTGCACTTTTAATGGTTTTTGCACCCCTTCCTCCCAAAATAACCATATTCCAAAACACATTCTTTTTCTCTGTGATAACCTCTCAAGTATTAAAATATTTCTGTCATAATGACTCCTAGCCCTTCTCTTTGTTAGACTAGACATACCTAGTTCCTTCAATTATTCATCAGATGGTTTAGCCAGTGATGGGATTCAAATATGTGAACAACCGGTTCTCAGTGTGGATGCCATTTCTGGAAGTCCATTCTGGGCCTGGGCAACAAAAAATTAGCTACCGGTTCTGCCAAACTGGTGCAAACTGGCTGAATCCCACCACTGGGTTTAGCCTTCAGACCCTTATTATTTGTGTTGCTCTTCTCTGTACTCTTTCTAGGGTCTCAACATCTTTTTGTATCATGGTACCAGAAGTAGATATGGTATTTCATCAGTGCAGTATAAAGCAATGCTATCACTTCACATGATCTTGAAACTATCCCTCTGTTGATGTAACCTAGAGCTGCTTTTTTGGCAACTACAGGACTCTGCTGACTGATACTTAAGTGATGGTCTACTGGGACACTTAGATCCCTCTCGTAGTTACTGTTGTTGAGCCAGGTTATCTATTCTATAACTGTTTTACACACACACACACACACAAACACAAACACACACACACATATATATAATAAATCATAAATCCACTTTACAATTCTTTAAATTAGTTTTCCCTACAATGTTTAAAACATTCTTACTGGTTAAGATTTTCTCAAGGTTAATTACATTTATTTAAATCTACTTTCCTCATACAGGTCATCTCAACACTTTTACATTTCTCATGTCTTAAAAAGTAAAAAAAAAAAGAGAGAGAGAGAGAAAATAATAAGAAAATAATATACTACTTAAAATACATATCCATCTTAAACTAATATACATTTATTTCCAAACTTTTTCTGTTCTTTTTATTCATAATTAAACATATGTTTAATCTGTAGATGTTCCATTTAATAAATCCGATCATCTAATCTTTTAACTCTTTTAACATTTTTTTAATTATCCTTTGGAATTTTCTTAGTCAATTACATTTAAATATCTAAAACATTTCCTTTATATTGACCATCCCAAACATTTTTATATTTCTCATATCAAAAAACAAATTTAAAAAAGAGAAAAGAAAGAATACTATATTACTTGGGGGGGGGTCATCCCTCTTAAGCAAAAATCCTTCTATTTCTTCAACCATATCCAAACAAGTGTTTAATTTTTAAATATTCTCTCTGATACATCCCATCAACTAATTCCTCAATTCTCACTTTAGCCCTCTTCTTTTGCCAAACATCTTTCCCAATCAATATATTCTGTTGAATCAGTCTTTCCATAATCCTGCAAATATTGTTGTAGATATAAGAGGCAAATCAAGCAACATATCTTTGTAAAAAAAAATTTGCCCCTTCATATTCATTGAAGATCCGGTCTTTTCTTTCTCTCTTAGTTTCTTTCATCATCCCTTGTCTCCTCATTTCTTGTGGTACTCTCAACAGGTCTGCAATCCATTTTGTCAAATCCTGATTTATTTTGTGGTCTTAGAGTACAAGTTATCTTTTCCATGTCCAATGTTTCTTGTAAGTCCTTCTCCACTTGATTCAAGTCATACTTCCTTATATTATTAGGTTCCATCTTTAAATCTGTTTCCTCCAATTTATATTCAGTTATCTGATTTATCTGCTCCCTCTCCATTATTATCCTCTGAGAGGTTTTTTTTGCCATGAGGTCAAATTGGAGATGGATTCATTTATACTTTCAAAATTATTTTTAATTTCCTCATGGTTTAAGATCATTATTGTTTGAATTAGTTGCATCATCTCATACATGTCCTCCTGGAAAGTATTTGTTTTTTCTTTATACATTCTTTCTGCAGATCTCTGATTTTCCACAATAGCCAAAAATCTATGGTTTCCTTTCTCTACAAACAGCTTTAGACTCACAGTTACTTAATATTTGTAATCCAGAAAGGTCAGATTTTTTTATTCAAGTTTATAGTTCTCATTTTGTATGTAGCCCAGAGTGTTTTGTTTTTTTGTCACAGCTGTTCTCTATTATTAGAACTTTAAAGGTCATAAGAACAGATTAGCTTTTCTTGGGCTTTAGTCTTGTATTAGAGCAACCATTGTTGTTAATTTTCATCCACCACTACATGTCAGCACCAGTTCATTTTTTTTCAGTTTTCAAAATAAAGAGTTATCTTCTATTTTTATAGTTTAAAATAAAGATCTTAAGAGATTTTAGACAAATAACAAACTTATCCTTATTTAGGTCTTATATTCATTTCATTTCAGTATATTTCTCCCCCATAAAATGTTTTTTTCATTGCCTCTGTCTGCAGAAGGGTAGAGGAAAGGTCCCCCTCCTCACTTTCAGAGGTTTTTTTTTCTTCTTGGGTTTTTTTTTCCCAGGAAAGTAGTTAATATGTAGAATAGAGAAAACTGATGTTCTTACCCAGATCCAAGAACATTGTTCACAATCAGCTTCAAATAATGCTTTGGGGCTTTGCTTGCTTGTAGCTTGGGCTAGACTCTGAAGTTAGGCTAGCCTTTCTCCTGATGGATTCTGGAAGGCTTTTCCTGGACTGATTGGGTCAACCACCATCTCTCCATGATCCATGGGACTTTCTTCCTTCTTTGCCACCTCTTCGGGGTGACTTCTGGACCATTTAGGGTCTCCTAACTAACAGGCAGAAAATCATCTGTAGGGTGCGGAGCCCCACAATCTCTCAGCTGTTGCGCTATTGCACAAAACTGGAACCCTATTCTATAACTGTTTTTCTTGCCTAAGTATAGGACTTTACTTTTCTCATCACCAAATTGCACTTTGTTGGCTAGGAGTCTCCCATCCTCTTTAACATCTATATGAAACCCCTAATGAAGAAATCTGTAGCTTGGGATTCAGTATCATCATTATGCTGACGATGCCCAATTATATCTATATTTCTTTTATTGTAGTTCAAAAATGCAATAAATAAATATCTTTTGTTCTTAAGTCAGCCAAGTAAGGGTGTCAAGATCCTGTCCTAGTACCAAGAAGCCATGCAGATCTAGATGAGGAGGATAATTGGCTATAGATGAGGAGGATGAGTGGCTGTGGCTACTAAGATCCCTCCAGCCCAGGGATTTTTACATATAGTCATGGACTATGCAGCACTTCTCCTTCTTGAAGAAGTGACAGCTGTAGCCAAAGGGGGCTATGTACAGTTCCCTCTGATGTGTCAGTTGTGTCCTTCTTGGATTGGGAAGCCCTTCAGTCATGACTTGATTACTGCAATGCTTGGGGGTGAGATAAAGGTGATGTTTATCAAGTAATCGTAACTCTATATGCCATAGGGACAGATTTTGAGGGATTTTCCCATGGTTTATGCCTGCTTGGTATATGGTGATAGAGTTGGCACACTCCATGGGCCTTCACACAGTGCCATCTATAAACATTAAGAAAGCAGGCCTTTTCTGTCATGGCATCTGTCATCTGGAATGAGATCTGCCCTGAAATCTTCAATTGGTTGTAAGGCCTTGAACACCTGATTGTTCTCCCAAGCCTTGGGTAAAGATGAATGAAACCCCTTGGATGAAATTTTGTCTCTGTTTTTGTATAGGATCATCAGATTTCATCTTTTTTGTTCTATATTGTGATTTTTTAATTATATTGTGAGTTACACAGTCAGTTTGGATTAGGCAGCACCTACAATGAAATAAATAAAATAAGATTTCAAAAGTTGGAAACTCGCCATAACCTTTGGTAAAATAATGCTATCTGAAGTTTTGTGTACGGAATGTCTTAGGTTTTGGAACACCTTATATATGCTCTTAAAGCAGCTGCTTTGTCACTCTGCCTGGTGATAACAGACACTTGCCTAATTCCGTACCTTTTAATGTTGGAGGGAGACTGATGGTGGTAAGCTTCACATTTTGCCTGACTGTGCAAATATATAATTCAGTTTCTTCATCTAATGTTTTGGATGCATGAGTCTTGACAACAGTAGTGGCTTGTAGAGGAGAATCATAAATGTTTTAGTATTAGCATTAATATTATTTTCTTCCAAGAAAACATTCGGATGGCTATTATTTTAAAAGGTAGCAATAGTTAAAATCACTATTTTAATATTATCATTTAACATTATATATTTAAACAGCTGGCAGTTATAGCAGGAGCTAGATTCCTATTTGCCACTGAGAAATATATGCAAGATTATAGCCAGCTAAACGAACTGAATGCTTATCATACATTATACAAGCAGGAGGGTACCAAAGGTGCTTTTCAAAAATACAGCTGGACTTTCTTGTTTTTTCCTTGAACTCTTTTTGCTTCTCATCCTCTTCTGAAGAACCGAAGAAGCTTCTTGGATGAGAAGCGAAACATCTTCAAGAAAAAAAACAAGACAGTCCAGTTGCATTTTGAAAAGCATCTTTGGTACGCCCCTGCTTGTATAGTGTATGATAAACATTTAGTTTGTTCAGTTCAGTTGCATTTTGAAAAACATCTTTGGGGCAACCATGACCTGGGTGACTCAGAATCTCCATAGACAAGCAAGGGTGTATCCGTTCCTTACTTTATCTAATTACAAAATTACATAATAATAATGCACCTTTCTAATGATGTGACTGCATGTATGTTGTAATTCCTCGAGAAAGAAGGAAAGAAGGATCTGAATTATGAACCTCACTGATAAAAGTTCTAATTAGAATATCAGGAAGCAAGACCCAATGATATGCCATCTGATATCTTGGTGACTATTAGTATTCATCTGTGTAACAGAAGAGTGATAGTTATGATTTATTGCATGAGTAGCTCTCTTGCTGAATATTGCAGGTCTGTGACGCTAGTGCCGTCAGACATTCTGATGCGCCCTGAATAGTCTCACATCATTCATAAACTGAGAATTGCCATGAAGCTATTTCATATTAATAGCCAATGATCAGTAGCTTACTAAAAAGGCTATCCCATTCATCCTCTTTCTCTTCATCCTCCTCCAGCACATGGAACTGAAGCACATTGTTTAAGTGGAGGTTTCGGAGAAGTTCTTCACAGTAAAATGGGTTTCCATGGCTCCTTTGTATTAAAAATCTGTAAGTAATGTGGAGAGGGAGGGAGAGAGAAAGAGAAAGTGGGAGGAGGTGTACAGGCAAACAGAGGGAGAAGAGTGATCATAGATAAATGTCAGGTTTAAGGCATAGCGTAATGTATTGTGCTGAATTACAGTGGTGTTTCCAACTTCCATTTCAGCAGCAGGCAAGCTGTAAACATAATAAATTCCAGTCGTCCCTAGGCTTCTGAAACTTTAGTAGTTGTGCATGAGGCTACCTAGAACTGGGTATAATATTGCAACTACATGTTCCCTGCTAGGGATCCCAGAGATGAAAACAGGCACTGTAGAGATTGCTCTCATTAGTAGGCATAGCATAGGATTTCTTAAAGAAATGGCAAAGGCATGGTTTACAAATCGCTCTAAATTGCAAGACGAAAGAAGCCACATTAGTTTTTGCATTATATAGTTGGGCTTTACTGGCATGGCCTGAGCTACTCTTTCTGAAGTATTTTATACATGGTCTTATTAAATATTTAATATTATAAAATGTTATAAACAAAGTATGATAGGCTGCTTATAGATACTGATTCCTGAAGAAAAGAATCTCATTGTTACCAGAACTGCTGCTATGCCTGTGGCGGCTGGTGCATAATCTGCCAAGTATCCTCACAATGGAACAATTCCTCAACTGATAACAAATACTCAGTTGAGGAAACTCACATTCTGACTACTGTACACACAAACTCTTACCAAAATTCTCCCTTTCCTAAGAATAAAGGTAAAGGTTCCCCCGCACATGCGTGCTAGTCGTTTCCAACTCTAGGGGCCGGTACTCATCTCCGTTTCCAAGCCGAAGAGCCAGCGCTTGTCTGAGGACGTCTCCGTGGTCATGTGGCTGGCATGACTAGACACCAAAGGTGCATGGAACACTGTTACCTTCCCACTGTAGTGGTCCCTATTTTTCTACTTGCATTTTTACATGCTTTCGAACTGCTAGGTTGGCAGAAGCTGGGACGAGTAACAGGCGCTCACTCTGCCACGCCGCACTCGGGATTTGACCTGCCAAACTGCTGATCTTCTGATCGACAAGCTCAGCGTCCTAACCCACTGAGCCACCACGTCCCTTTTTTCCTATGAATAAAAGCTACTAAATATAGAGCATGTGGCATGCATGTAACATCCAAGCTGATAGTTATAAATGGTGGTAGAAAATGGTAATATATCTCTCTCTCAGGATAAGCTTTCCCCAAGTGAGCATATAACTGACAACCTGCTGTCAGGAAGATTATATTCTTTGGGCCAAGGAGAGAAGAGCAGAGAAATTTGTCAGCTGAGCAAGAAAGCCTCTTCAACTCAGAAGAAATGAGGTAATTTTGCTTGAAATAAAAGTTTCAGACTTGTTGCTTTAAATGATAACAATTTGCATTTCCTGCTGATTGTCTTTGCCTCCAACTTAATAGAAACAGAGAATTTCTTACTTACGTTTCAAGCTCCCTAGCAATACTGACCACTCCAAGGTCTTGGCAGGCTTTCTGAATAATTACTGAAGGACTTAATTCCCTCAGCTGAATAAAAGTTGTGCTTGGACTATTCAGGATTTGGGCTGCACTGGAACAAAGCATTCGTTCCTTGTGATTGATAGGAGACAAAGCCATAACAACCAAGATTGGAACACTCTTAAGTAAGTTATCCAGGAAATCCCAAGAGGCTTTATCAATAAACTGAGCTTCATCAATTGCAAAAATGAGGACTTCCTTTTCTGCTGCCTAAAACAACAATAACACATATTGTGCACAGTGAGAGGGTGCTATATCCAGAATCGTCATCACAGCTTCTAGAATTCTTACTTACTGCTATTAAATGCTTCTACTAATACTAAACTATACTCTAAGAATTTGCCATTCTTTAATCTTAGAAGTCTATGACCAATGTTGTTTCCATGCCTTAACTAAAGCTGGTGATATCGCCAGAGGTTAGTAGAAAGAAGTGGATCAGTTTTTTCCTGGATCTGATCTACCATATGGATTCACTTGCATCCGGTGTACATAAAATCAGTACAGATTGTTGTGAAAAGGATAAACTCACTATGTTTATCAGAGTCCTAGCTTAACACTCATTCAGCAAATGTTCGAAGTTATGATGGCACTGAAAAAATGGACTTATGTTTGGTCCTCAATTTTAGAACTGTTGCCAACCCCTAAGGTCACATGATTAAAATTTGGGCCTGCCTGCATTTACAACTACCCCACACATACTGCTTCCACCAGCTGACTTTTCTTCCTGCCCTTCTTCTTTACATGACCATTGTGTTTGTTGCAGCACTGTGGCTTCTTGTGGCAATGCTGGGGTAGCTGAAATGTTGTGCTGTAATGGCATGCCATACTGCAGCAATAGGATGTCATGCCATGCTGCAGCACTTCTCACAGCATTGGGGCTGTGGCTTCATGCTGCAATGCTGGGACAGCATGGCACATGGTATCAGTAGCAGTGGCTTCATCTGACAATGCACTAATGGGGCCTCACACCATGGCAATGCAATTTCTCATCGTGGCACTGGGCCAAGTGACCATACTACAGCATGGTAGTGGAGCTTTACACCATGTTGAGATGACAAGGTGGCTTGCCTGGCATGGAACTTGAGGTGTCACTCCTCAAGGGCAGTAAGGAGTGGTGATAGGCTGAAAGAGATAAAGGCCCAGAAATTCTATTTCAGCTCAACGCAACCACCACTGCCGAAGAAGGCCACTGTGCTGAATGGCCAAAGAGGCAGAGATGGGGGTAGTTAAAGAGGAGACAGTCCCTTCTCTTAGAAAAAAACAAGTCTCAAGACTGGGAGAGACCAAGCTAGGAATTGCTTGGATCAGGGCAGATCTTTGCCTAACAGCTACATGGGATTCACTTAACAATGGTAATAAAGACTGCCAGAACTGTCAGTGTTAAGGAGGCAGTCACATGGTCTCTTGCTTAAGGATGCGCCACTTAGCAATGGTGTTGCTGGTCTCAATTGTGATAATTAAGCAAGGACTGCATAGAGAAGATAATCACGCCTTTATCCTTTATAGACCATGTTTTGCACAAGGAAAACCTTTACTTACATTAATCAGAATTTTTAAAAGCATCGTTTCAATCTCCTTACTCTTTCTGTCATTGTCCATTTCAGAAACCACTTCTGATGTAGGAAACTGACCAGAAAAAGAAATAAATCTCATAATTATTTGGTTAACAATATTTCTGCCAATAATACTTTCTTATAATAATTAGGGAACCCTGAAATCGTTTCAACATATTTATCACATTTATTCATAAAATGAAAGTTTAATTTGTAAATTGTTTTATAATTAGACCTTCTGAGGAAATACTAAATATGTGAAGCTTTAGGAAGTGATCTGCACCTTTATATTACCTTTCTCTGGCACTGTATCTATACCTGCTGTTCAATGCAAAGCATTCATAAGAGAAAAGATCTTCCATCTTTACCTTAACATGAAAAAGGTTGTTGAAAAGGCATAGATATTGTTCTTCTATAACTCCACGCAGCTTGCTCAGAAGGATGTACTGCCTTGCATCATAGGTTTTACAGACATCCACTCCCAGGAACATTGCCATCAGTGTTCGGACAGCAAAAAAGTTGTGCCATGCATTTATCTTTGTCAGCTCCATTGCCACAACCCTGCTCAATTACATAGACAAATGAGAATCTTGACTTGAAAGTAATCAATCAGAAGCAGATGATTGTTTCAATTTGTACAACTAAAACAAAGAAATCATACCAGTATTGAATTTTGGTTCATTAACTGCAGTGATTATATTGAAGAAGTTTTTCCTACATCATTAAGTAAGAAAGTGTCTCCAGACATCTAGGAATATGAGTAAGAGCTTCCAGCTCATGCCTCTCATCTAAATATCAAAGGCTGCCCTTACCTTCATGTTTGACTGAACATTTGTGGGGCCAATAAAACATTTCCTTAGCTCTCTGCCATAGCTTTGATTCATGCAAGGTATTAATAAAGGACCCAGATTAGTATAACAATTCTTTCCAATTAGTTATCTACCTATGTATCCTATTTAAAATTTACCTTAAGGCTTTACTAGGGTAGCACGATGGCTTGTCAGATGGAAAGCCAACAGCCTGGGTTTGAGACCTGAGTACCTTGTGAGCGCCTGTCTTCACCTAGTTCTTGCCCACCTAAGAGTTTGAAAGCATGCAAAATGCAAGTAGATAAATAGGTACCACTTTGGTGGGCAGGTAACAGTGCTCCCTGACATCATGCTGGCTACATGTCTTGAGCGCTGGCTCACAGCCTCGAACTGGAGAAGAGTGCTGCCCCTTATAGTCATCTTGACAAACAGAGTAAAATCTGCAGGGACTCCATCCCTTTCCTCCTTTAAGGCCTTACTAACAATAATATTGGAACCCGGTGGCTTAGTCGGTTAGGACGCTGAACTTGTTGATCAGAAGGTCGGCAGTTTGGCAGGTCGAATCCCGAATGCCGCATAGCAGAGTGAGCGCCTGTTACTCGTCCCAGCTTCTGCCAACCTAGCAGTTCGAAAGCACGTAAAAAGGCAAGTAAAAAAATAGGGACCACTCCGGTGGGAAGGTAACAGCGTTCCGTGCGCCTTTGGCATCTAGTCATGCCGGCCACATAACCACGGAGAAGTCCTCAGACAAGCGCTGGCTCTTCGGCTTGGAAACGGATATGAGCACCGGCCCCTAGAGTCGGAAACGACTAGCATGCGTGTGCGGGGGAACCTTTACCTTTACCTTTAACAATAATATATGTGTAGCTAATATATCTGTGTGTATGTGTGATTTTACTTCTACCTTGGGTGGAAAAATGTGGACCTGCTTCACACATGAGCAAAGTTATGATACACTGTATTTAATCTGAGCTAAATATGCTGGATGAACACAGCTAATTATGTGTTTATTCAAAGAATAATGACTAAGCAGACCATCAGTTAATAAATGTGCCATTCAGGTCAAAAGCTACATGTAACAGAATACGCTAACTCAAATTTAGTGTTGCCAGAATTAAAGCTTTCAGGAATATGAATATAAAGGAATTAGTACTTTTTAATAATGAAATACAAGACATAGAAACGACAGGAGATTTCAAATGTTCAAGTTAGCTTTGAAAAGATTGAGGAACAGGAGACATTACTGGTGAAATATATTGGATGATAAAGTCAATGAATATTCAGAAGCAGTTAATTTCTGTTTCATTGAAGGGCCTTTGACTGTATTGACTACGTCAAGGTGTGGAAGGTGCTTAGGAAAATGGGAACATTAGAACATGTCATTGTCCTCATGTGAATCTTAGACAGAATAGTACAGAGAGAAATATGGCAGAACTGACTGGTTCCTGTCCAGCAAAGGAGTGAGATGAGATTAGATAGTATTCTTATTTATTCAGCGTATATCACCTGACAGTTCCAGTTGCAGTCATTAATCAAACCCCAATCAAGAGCCTTGATGGAGCAGTGGGCTAATGCCTCCTTAAGTAACACCAGCTGCCTGCAATTAGTGCAGGTTCACATCCCACCAGGCTCAAGGTTGACTCAGCCTTCCATCCTTCCGAGGTAGGTAAAATGAGGACCCAGATTGTTGGGGGCAATTAAGCTGACTTTGTAATAATGCCGCTTGGGGTGTGTGTGAAAGCCCTAATAAGCAGGCATATACATAGAATGAAGGCTACTGCTAAGCTTGTAAGTCGCCCTGAGTCTTCGGAGAAGGGCGGGATATAAATGGAATTAAAATAATAAAAAATAAAAAATAAAAAAAATATTACAGAGGGACAGATCTCAGTCCAAGTCATTCCTGCCTCAGTCTCTCCCAGTGTTGAACTTTGATAAGGTAAAAGACTGCCTCCCCTTCAACTTCCCCCCTCCCCACTTCTGCCCACTTGACTACCCTGCACCCTGCTGCCTCTGCTGGCCCTTCTGCCCTTCACTTTGTGTGATCACAAAGCACAGGAGGAAGAAGATAGCAAAGGTCAGCTGTGGGCCAGTGGAGCATAGGGTAGCAGGGCCAGCAGAGTGCAGGGCAGCAAGCCCACAGAGATGATGAAGTACAAGTATGCCGAAAGGAGGAGATAGGTGTGTGGGGGGGGGAGGGGGGGAGAGACTTGAAGCATCCCTGTCATTGTAATTGTGAGTGGACTGCCAAGTGCCCAAATTTTGATCATGTCATCATTGGGGCACTACAATGGCCAGAATTTTGTGGACCAGACATAACTACCATTTGTTCAAAGTCACCATAACTTTGAATGACTGCCAAATGAATGGTCCTTAAACAAGGACTGCCTGTATATATATATTATGGAAGCCAAGACTGGAAGAAGGTTATGTGAATTTAAAACTGGGGGAACAAATATCAATAACCTACATTATGCTGATGACACCACTTACAGCAATATGAAAAATAAATAATTTCCAGTGGTGGAAAACATGGGACTAAAATTAAAGGTAAAGAAAGCCAAATGAATAACAGGTACAGAAACCCCTCTTTGAATTCCTAATGAAGATGCATAAATGAAAGATAATTTTACCTTTTTTGAAGACTATGAATTCTAAAGGAATAAGAAGTCAAATATGCTATAGATACTAACACTGATAGGGCAGCAATGAAAGATTTAGAAAAGATACTCAGATGTCATGTTGTGTCAATATCTAGAAAGGCTGGCAATGGTTTTTCTTGTTATACTCTATGGAAACAAAAGTTGGACTTTGAAAAAGCACAATTTAAAAAATGATGCTTTTCTAAAGCTGTGAGGAAGAGGAAGAAACCCATAAATAAACAATTTATCACAGAACCTTCAACCTCTAATGACCTCCTTTCAGGCCCATAGAGTCTTAGAACCACTGACTGCTGTCACTGCTCAAGGCTACACACACAAAACAATACACTTGTAATGTTCAGAACTGAGCCAGGACCACGGCAAAATGAAAAGATTGGAGAGAAGAAAGTGAATTTCTGAAAATATGTAACCAACAGATGTAAAAAGCACCAACTTTTGTCCAGGAGCCTGTCCTAAATAGGCAATTTCAGTTATTAGTTGGCTTTTTCCATATCCCATGACACCTTCATATATTATAACATGGCTCAATTTAGATTCTTTAAAAATTTCCAGTAAGTTTTCAAAGATGTCAGTCTCCTTCTTGCGACCTACAAGAAAATAATAAAGGAAAACAAAGAACAAAATAATTATGTTGTATATTAAAACAGGCATTCACAAAATGAATTAGCTTTTGAATGAGAAATTATATCAAATAATACACCACTAGCTAAAGGGTTGGAGTCGCCAAGAAAACTTTGGTTTCCTGGACCATTGACTACATTTCCTACAGTATGTGCAGGACTCTTGGCAAGGGATGGGCTGCACCTCAATAAAACAGGGGAAAATGTACTTGGAAAAAGACTGGCCCAACTCATCAAGAGGGCTTTAAACTAAAACTGAGGGAGTGGGGGAGGGTGACCAATCTTCAGAATCTCTAGAACCCAAACCCAATCCTAGTCAAGGAGAGAAGCAACCTAGAACTAAGGAGAAACTTCCTGACAGTTAGAACAATTAACCAGTGGAACAACCTGCCTCCAGAAGTGGTGAATGCTCCAACATTGGAAGTTTTTAAGAAGAGACTGGACAGCCATTTGCCTGAAATGGTATAGGGTCTCCTGCCTGAGCAGGGGGTTGGACTACATGGCCTCCAAGGTCCCTTCCAAATTATTATTATTATTATTATTATTATTGTTATTGTTATTGTTATTGTTATTGTTATTGTTATTGTTATTGTTGTTGTTGTTGTTGTTGTTGTTGTTGTTATTATTATTATTATTATTATTATTATTATTATTATTATTATTATTATATATCCCAAGAAAACAAATCAAACAATGAGGTAGGGAGTGATGAGAAAAAAGAAAAATTCCAAAAACAGGAGATGCAGGAAACATACCTATGGACAGGCATAAAGATCTTAAACGCTTATATACAAATGCTCAAAGCTTGGGGAACAAACAGGGTGAACTAGAAGCAATAGTACATGAGGGCAGATATTACATAGTTGGCATTACAGAAACTAGATGGGACAAAACCCATGACTGGAATGTACTGATGGATGCATACAAATTGTTCAAAAGAAACAGGTCTACAAAAAGATGAAGGGGAGTTGCACTATATCTAAGAGAACACTACATATCTACAGAAATGCACATGATCCAAGATAAAATCTGTCCAGAATGTATATGGGTCAATATAAAAAGAAAAAAAAGTGACATTGCCATAGGTATATATTACAGGCCAACCAACCAATCAAAAGAAATAGATGAACTCTTTGCCCACCAGTTAACAAACATATGTAGGAAGCATACCCACAATAGTAATGGGAGACTTCAACTATCCAGATATCAACTGGGAGACAAACTACAGCGAGTGGCAGATCAAACAGATTCTTAAACAGCCTAGCCAGCAACTTTATCATCCAAAAGGCGGAGGAAGGTACTAGAAGTAAAGCTATACTGGACCTAATTCTTACTAATTGAGAGTGATAGAGGGAGTTGAAGTTGCCACAACATTGGGTGAAAGTGACCATGTCATGCTGAAATTCAATATAATGCAAACACAAACAATAGAAAATAATCCAACCAGAGTCTTAAATTTCCAAAGAGCTTATTTTAACAAACACAGAGAGAACCTAGGAAAGATTCCATGTACAAAAACCCTAAAGGGGAAAACAACGCAAGAAGCATGGGAAACTCTGAAAAATATGATCATAAAAGCCCAGTCCAGCACAATACCACTGAAAATGGTAAGAGAACACCTATCTGACCTTGATGAATATAAATCACCGGGACCTGACAGATTACTTCCCAGAGTTCTGAAGGAGCTGGAAGATGTTATCTCAGAACCATTACACCACATCCTTCAAAAATCCTGGAGCACCAGGGAAGTACCTGATGATTGGAAAAGGGCTGATGTGGTTCCCATCTTCAAGAAAGCAGGGGAAAAACAGACCCAGGAAACTACAGATCAATCAGTCTAACATCAATACCTGGGAAGATCCTAGAAAAGATAATCAAAAAATAGATCTGCAAACAACTAGAAGCAAAGTCATAGCCAGTAGTCAGCACAGGTTTGTCAAAACAGATCATGCCAAACCAATCTTATTTCATTCTTTGATAAAGTGACTAAACCCGTAAACCAGCAAAACACTGTGGACTTTGTGTACTTAAACTTCAGTAAGGCATTTGACAAAGTAGACCACAACCTGCTGCTTAGTAAGCTAGAAAAAGGTGTGATAGACAACACCATCAGATGGATCTGTAGCTGGTTGACAAACCGTACTCAGCGACTAGTGTTCAATGGTACTACATCCACATGGAGAGAAGCAGTGGTGTACCACAAGCTGCCATCTTAGGCCCAGTACTCTTCAATATCTTCATTAATAACTTAGACGAGTGAATAGTAGGAGAACTCATCAAATTTGAAGATGACACTAAATTGGCAGGAATAGCCAACAATCAAGAAGACAAGCACAGGGTATTAATAAATTTGTTTGGGCAGGGAAAAGGCCACGGGTTAAATTTAAAATTATGCAGGACACGCGTGAAAGAGGTGGTCTAAAAATGCCCAATCTTAAATTATATTATGAAGCTGCTGCATTATCAGCCATAAGTGATTGGATTAATTTGACACAAGGGAGACTATTAAATCTTGAAGGGCATGATTTGTTATTTGGTTGGCATGCATATTTATTGTATGACAAGAAGGTAGACAATGTGTTTAAAATGCATATTTTGAGGCATGCTTTGTTGCGAGTTTGGAAAAAGCATAGACAAAAGTTAAATTACAAGATACCTTTATGGGCAATACCCAAACACGCAATAGAAAATATAAATGTTGGATTCAAACATGATGTGACTACATATAAGGAAATCTTGAGTTTGGAGAGGAATGTATGGTGTTTGAAGCCATATAATTTTTTACGAGGAAAAAAGATTGTTCAAACTTGGTTTCAGTATGGGCAATTACAAGCCAGGTGGAAAGAGGATCAGAAAATTGGTTTTCTAATGGATGATGAAAATTTGGTAAAGCAAATTAGAAATCAGGGCCCAGCACATATCAAACGGATATATCTTGCATTGATAGAGATTGACTCAGAAACAGAAATCGTTAAGGATTGTATGATAAAATGGGCACAGAATATTCAGGAAGTTATCACAATGGACACTTGGGAAAAGATCTGGGTGAGAAATGTAAAATTTACGCAAGCTCAAAATTTAAGAGAGAACTTTTATAAAATGTTTTATAGGTGGCATTTAGATCCTAAAAAGTTAGCAAGTATGTATCCGAATTATCAGCCTAAATGTTGGAGATGTGGCGGTGAAGACGCAACGTACTTTCATATATGGTGGACTTGTAAAAAGATCAAAGCATTTTGGATTAAAATCTGGTGGAATATGCAGAAGATATTTAAGAAAAGGATAAAGTTTTGTCCGCAATTGTTCTTACTGGGTATTATTACCGATACTACCGTGGTGGACACTAATTTGATGCTGAACTTAATTACGGCAGCGAGACTTTTAATAGGGCAATACTGGAAGAAGGAAGAACTGCCGACTATAGAGGAATGGACTTTAAAAGTTTCCAACCTGGCGGAAATGGCGAAGATTTCAGCATATTTGAAGGACCATTCGCAACAACGATATATTGTGGAGTGGAAAAAATGGATTGATTACATCCAGAATAAATATGGGACTAAAAAGTTTCATTTAGCATTTGAATAAGTATATTGCTTGTAGTCAACTTATAAGAGCTAAAGTGCGAGAGACTTAATAGTTTATTGTTATTAGTATATGGGAGTTTATGATTGTTTTTTTTTACTTTTATACCTTGTATTCAGCTCTGGGAAGTCGGGGAGGGGGGAGGGGGGAAGGGGAGGGTGGGAGGGTGGGATAGGGTTGGGAAGGGAGGGAGGGGGTGGGGGATGGGATGTTAAAGATAAAATGTATTGAAAAACTTTTCAATAAAAAAAAAAAAAAAAAGACAAGCACAGGATCCAAAAAGATCCCGACAAACTTGAACAGTGGGCTTTATCCAACAAAATGAGCTTTAATGTGGAGAAAGGCAAACTTTTACATTTAAGTAGGAAAAATCAAAGGTTTAAGTACAGATTAGGTGAGACCTAGCTCAAAAACTGCAACTGTGAAAGGGACCTAGGAATTCTAGTGGAATATCACTTGACAATGAGCCAGCAGTATGCACTAGCAGCCAAAAAAGCTAATACAATCTTGGGTTGTATAAACAGAAGCATAGAGTTAAGATCATGTGAAGTACTAATACCGGTTTATAAAACCCTAGTAAGATCACACCTGGAATACTGCAACCAGTTTTGGTCACCATACCACAAAAAAGATGTTGAGACCTTGGAAAAAGTTCAGAAAAGAGCAACTAAAATGATCAAAGGCCTGGAGACTAAAACATATGAAGAATGGCCGCAGGACTTGGGTTGGGCTAGTCTAAAGAAAAGAAGAAACAGGGGCGACATGATAGCAGTGTTCCAGTATTTGAGAAGCTGCTACAAAGAAGAGGGCATCAAACTATTCTCCAAAGCACCAGAGGGAAAGACAAGAAACAATGGTTGGAAACTGACCAAAGAGAAAAGCAATCTGGAATTAAGGAGAAACTTCCTAACAGTGAGGGCAGTTAACCAGTGAAACAGCTTGCCTTCAGAAATTGTGTGTACTCCATCAATGGAGATTTTTAAGAAGAGACTAGACAGTCACTTATGTGAAATGGTATAGGTCGCGGGTAGGCAACCTTGGTTCTTTTATGTCTCAGGGACTTCAACTCCCAGAATTCCTGAGCCAGCATGGTCCACGAGTCATAAAACAGCCAAAGTTGCCTACGCCTGTATAGGTTCTCTTGCTCAAGCAGGGGGCTGGACCAGAAGACCTCCAAGGTCCCTTCCAGCTCTATTCTATTTTATTGCATGGTTGTAATATTCATCACAGGTACTAAGCAGAAGAAATGTACATCTCTCTGTATTTATCTCTCTGTGTACATATGCATACAAAACAATCACAACCCATATTTAGATAATATTGTGACCTCTTCTGAGTTCTTTAGAGAAACTTTTCAGCAATTTCCTTCCAGACATGTTCTTCTTCCATAGACAATAAATCCTGTCTATGTCAAAGAGAAAAATCAGCAGTGGTTGAAGGTTGGGCAGCAGAGAAAAAATGGTCCCCTGTTTTGGATGTCTTCTAGTTCAACCCTCTGCCCAGTGCAGGAGATCTTATTCCATCCCAAACAAATGGTTGTCCAATATTTTCTTGAAAACCTCCAGTGATAGTGATCCCACAACTCCAGGAGGCAAGCTGTTCCACTGATTAATTGTTCTCACTGTCAGGAAATTTCTCCTTACTTCTTGGCTGGATCTCTCTTTAGTGAGCTTCCATCTATTACTTCATGTGTTGCCCTCAAGTGCTTTACAGAAAAATCTGACCCCCTCTTCTATGTGACAGCTTCTCAAGTACTGGAAGACATCACTCAAATTCTTCTCTTCATAAAGCTAGACATACCTACTTCCCTGAACAATTCATCATACAGTTTAGCCTCTATACCCTTAATCAGTTGTTCTTCTCTGCTCTCTTTTTAGGGTCTGAACATCTTTTTGTGTGTGTTGTGGTGACCAGAACTGGATGCAGTATTCCAAGTGTGGCCTCACTAATGCAGTATAAAGAGACAGTATCACTTCTTGTGATCTTGATGTTCTAGTGGTGGTGATGGTCCCAGTGGTTATTGACAAACAAATGCCATACCCCAAAAAAACTTTAACAGCACTTAGGAAATTTGCACATTGACAACATTTCCATCTGTCAATTAAAATAGGCCACGCTGCTTGGATCCATATATATGCTACCACCATGTATCCCCGAAAATAAGGGTCGGTCTTTTTTTTTCCCCAAAAGAGGCACCACATCTTATTTTGGGGGGGTGTCTATTCTGGATTGACACGCAGAGCATCACCAGCCTACATTTTGCCATCAGAGACTTTTCCAGAAGGCCTCCGATGGTGAAATGCAGGCCAGGAGGCACCATAGAAGAAGTGGGCCAGCGAGGCAAGGCAGGTGTCAATTCATGGGAAGCCTAGCTAAAACAGTAAGTGGGTGCAGGGCACATGGGGCAGCTCCATCCCCCCGTCCCACCTTAGCTTGATTTTTAGGTGTACGCCTCACCCCAAAACTAGGGCTTATATTAGGCCCACCCCTCAAACTCAAGCTAGGAGTAGGTCTTACTTTCGGGGAAACACAGTATGATATATTTCAGCTTCTTAGGTTATTGGGAAGAACTTGATGCATATGAAGGCCAACACCAGCTAAAAGAACTGACATCTGTGATTTCACATTGTTGTATATATAAATAAGCAGAGAAAGACTATAAATAATAATTTATATTAATCAAATAAATAAAATAATAAATAATACCATAAAATAATGAAAAATGAAGTAGCTAAATTGTTCTGGGACTTTAGAATTCAAATAGACAGGGACCTGCTGCACAATACCCCAGATAACTGTCGATAAGAGAGACAACAAAAAAGTCTGGATAGTGGACCTAGCAGTACCTGGAGATAGCAGAATAGAAGAGAAAGAACTGGAGAAGATAACAAAATACAAAGACCTGCAAATAGAATGACTGTGCCAAAAAGAAAGCAAAGGGAGTACCAATAGTAATAAATGCCTTGACTGCAATCAGTCAAGCAGACTAGAACTGGAAGGGAGCTTGGAGATCTTCTAGTCCAGACCCCTGCTCAAGCAGGAGACGCTATACCAGGGGTAGGCAACCTCGGCACTTTTATGACTCATGGACTTCAACTCCCAGAATTTCTGAGCCAGCCATGCTGTCTCAGGAATTCTGGGAGTTCCATGAATCATAAAAGAGCTGAGGTTGCCTACCCCTGCCCTATACCATTTCAGATTCCAGTCTCTTCTTAAAAACCTCCAGTGATGAAGCATCCACAACTTCTGAAGGCAAGCTGTGAATTTCTTTTAAAATGTCACAGTTTTACCCACTATCCAGTGAATGCAACAGCTCCAATTTCTAAGTAGACATCTATAGAATTATACAGTAATCAGTATCTGAAGATATGCATAGAAATACCATTGAATCTTTAGCACAAACATCCAGTGCTAGGCAGATTAAACTGAATACAAAGTTTAGACAAACAGACATCTCATAAACCAATAGCAAGTTTATTCCAGCATCCCAATAATTAATTGTTATGATACTATAAATCAGTTCACGTACCTAGTAAAGGATAAAGTTCGGATCTCTCCTTGGTTAAATATGCTTTGTAAATCATTCTAGTTTTAAAAGAGAGCATGGGGAGAAGGGGAGAGAGAGAAGAAAATGAAATTTATGCTAACATTTCTCAAATTGCCTTGGAAGAATTACTAATAGTATATGACTTCTAAGAAAATAATTTGTCTTTTTAGGGAGAGAGCCTGCTTTGCTTAAATAATTTAATGTTCAAGAATTACTATATTACTATTTGCAACTTCCAAATTGGGCAGCCCCAACAAGGAGTGTTTCACACAGAAATGACTATGAATAAACATTCCAAATCCAGGAAATACTATAATTGCTGCGTAAGATGTCCTCGTAATTACAGTCACACCTGCTTTTCAAGCAGGAGCCATGAGTCAAAGGGGCACTCAAATTATTAATCAGCCCTGTATA
Organism: Daboia siamensis; assembly: GCA_024449315.1. NCBI lineage: Eukaryota > Metazoa > Chordata > Lepidosauria > Squamata > Viperidae > Daboia > Daboia siamensis. Next base: position 147,923 of record JAKJMR010001136.1, read on the forward strand.
ATCCTGTTCAGAACCAAGGATGAAATATATTTGGAATCAAAGCCATTCCATCTCCCTGGGATTAAATTTAAGACTATTCTTCCCCCATCCAGATTCTAACAGCTTCCAGGCATTGAGAGAACGCCAATCACACCCAGGAGCCCAGATTTAAGATATAAAATAAAGTATCATTTTCCTACTGATGATATCTGATTCTATGCCAGGGGTAGGCAACCTTGGCTCTTTGGAATTCTGGGAGTTGAAGTCCATGAGTCATAAAAGAGCCGAGGTTGCCTAACCCTGTTCTATGCCAATACTTGATCTTCCCCAGCTTCATGTAATAGTTAAATCAGGAATAGAGAAGTGTTAATCCTTGTGGTGCACACAATGGAGATTCCTAGGTCTTGACCTCTTATCCCCTAGTACCATTAACTAGAACCACCTACTTAAGGAAGAAAAACCCCTGCAGAATTCTGCCCTCCACTCTCAGTCTTTGCAGATGGTCCAGAAGGATACAATGATCAATACCAATAACAATTGAGCAATTAATCACTTATCCTATTCCATTCCTAGCATAGGGATGTTCCACACATGTTTTGTTTGTACCTGGGCCCCAAACTCAGGCTGAAAAAAGTACAGAAAATCTATTTTGTCCTGTCTCTGAAATGGGAAGACTGCAAACAGCCTAGTAATTATTTAAAACTGCCAGGTTGAGCAATGGCTTCTTGAGGAAGGGACACACCATCATCTTTTTCAAGATGAACCACACCCTTTTCTAAGGAAACATCCTATCACATGGTCCTTGCCATCTCCAATGATCTACATACTTACAGCTGAAAATACATGTATTATTTACCTCTTAATGTGTAATATCATTCTAAACTATATTTTTGTTTAACATAGGTAAAGGTAAAGGTTCCCCCACACATGCATGCTAGTCGTTTCCAACTCTAGGGGTCGGTGCTCATCTCCGTTTCAAAGCCGAAGAGCCAGCGTTTGGCCGAGGACATCTCCGTGTTCATGTGGCCGGCATGACTAGACGCCAAAGGTGTACAGAACTCTGTTACCTTCCCACCATAGTGGTCCCTATTTTTCTACTTGCATTTTTAGGTGCTTTCGAATTGCTAGGTTGGCAGAAGCTGGGACGAGTAACAGGTGCTCACTCTGTTATGTGGCACTTGGGATTCGACCCACCAAACTGCCGATCTTCTGATCAACAAGCTCAGCATCCTAACCCACTGAGCCACCGCATCCCTTTGTTTAACAAACAGTATATCTAATTGTCCAACTGGACATTAGCAAAGTTTTGTTGTGCCTGAGAGAAGAAACAGTGAAAACACAACGCCTTTGATGTACAGTAACTCGTAGTCCCAGAACTGCTGAAGTAGATATAAGAAAGGATAAATATTCTTCCTTTAGACATGACAAGAGTATGTGAGAAATCATCCTCCAGCAGTAGAGGTCTGCTTTGCTGAAAAGGGATGTTTCCTGAATCTATTCTGCAGAGCAAACTCCTTTTCTTGTGCAGCTATCCACAAGACAAAATGGTACTTACGCTTTCTCTGTAATACCAAGAAATTGATAGACTGTCCCAGGGTTCACAACACCTTTCAATTCAGCTAATGGGAGCTCTTCAAAGAAGTAGTGGGGCAGTTTAGATTTGGAACAAGTGAGGGCATCGCAGCTTACTAATCCTGGATAAAACATCATCATCCTTGCAGCAAGGTTAACTTTACGTCCAATCACTAACATGGAAAGAAAAAGAGAGAAGCTAGAAATTATATGTACATTTCTCCCCAACCAGTATTGCAAACAAGATGAGTCAAGGATTGAATCACCTAACTGACTAAAGTAACGGTACTTTTGCTAAAGCAGAAGATGGAACAGAATTTCCTTCAGCATTTAGAAAAACCAACCGAAATGTCAGATTCACTGTTACAGACTGCTGAAAAAGGAAGCTCCAATTCTCTATGTGATATTTCTCCCTCCCCCAAAGTCCCCCAAACTTGGGATTAAAAAAGAAAACCTGCAGATTGATTTAGCTTTCATAAGGTACCACTAGGGTAATAAATTTCCAGCATGGCACAGCAAGAGAGTCTTCATAGGGAGAAGTCTTTGCAGGACCCAAAGAATAAACAAAAGCAAAAGAATCCAAAAATGCTGTCTGACACCTGATTCTATTTGATATTAATGGCAGAATCTTTCTTCCAAAACCACCATTATCAGTAAGTTGGGAAGGCATCATTCTGAGCCCCAATGGTTCTTCAAATTTTGATAGGCTGAAGACTAACTTTCTGGGCAACAGCATCCTGGTTATAGAATTTTCTATCCACAGAGATCTAAATAACCCTTGCTGCTTTGAGGTGCTTTATAATAACAACAATTACTTCTGGAGTTGGTTAAAAGATGGGTCAGTGTATAAATGTTTAAATAACAGAATAACAGAGTTGGAAGGGACCTTGGAGGTCTTCTAGTCCAACTCCCTGCTGAAGCAGGAGACCCTATACCAAGGGTAGGCAACCTCAGCTCTTTTATGACTCATGGACTTCAACTCCCAGAATTCCTGAGCTGACTCAGGAATTCTGGGAGTTGAAGTCCATGAGTCATAAAAGAGCCGAGGTTGCCTACCCCTGCCCTATACCATTCCAGACAAGTGGCTGTCCAGTCTCTTCTTAAAAGCCTCGTGATGGAGCAGCCACAACTTCTGGAGGCAAGCCAATCCACTGGTCAATTGTTCTCACTGGTCAATTGTTCTCACTCCTTAATTTCAGGTTGCTTCTCTCCTTGATTAGTTTCCATCCATTGATTCTTATCTTGCTTTCTGATGCTTTGGAAAATAGGTTGATCTATTTAACAAACAGGTTCATTAATGTATTTATTTTTAATAAAATAAACATTTTATTTCTATCTATTTCCAGTACTTTATTTGATTGCTAAGGTTTAGACTCATTACAACTGCACCTGTATATTCATGCCTCACACGATGACCAACAACTCCACAGAAAACTGGCCCAGCAGTGACCCCAATAGAAACAATCCTACAACACAAAATGGAACAAAAGTAACTGAATTTGCAAAGAGGGCAAAAACATCTCTTGAAAATGATAGGCTGCACTGGATCTCTAAACTTCTTTAGATTTCCTGGGGCAATGACTTATCTGCAATTATCTATCCAACATGGAATCTGCAAAGAATTCTGCTTAAAATCCCAGTGTCTTCATTTTGTATCATCCCCATCACTGTTCCTCACTTTCTTGTTCCATTCCTCTCATCCGTGCATACAGTACATCCACTATCCATTGAGCACGCTCACCTGTTCTTGAGCTACGTTGAAATTTGTGTGATTTTTAACTAAGATTTTCTGTAATTTTACAAACCTTGGGCTGCCTCAGTAAGGATTTCTATAACCTTCTTTTGTGCCAGGTGATGCAGTTTTAGTTACATAAGCAATGCACTTATGGTCTGCATTCTGGACCCAGAAGAGTAAAAAATAGGTGAAATGTATCTGTTTTCTCATGAAGAAAACCTAATAGATGTTTCTTAAAAAATAAATGGGTAAGATGTAACCTTAACACCTTATTTTTTCTGACAGATCTTCTCTGTCAGAGAAACCATCTTTCTCCTTCATACTGTACCCTTAATACAGGAAGGAGGTTGTATTCTTGGAAAAATGATAATAGCAGTAGATAAATTGTCTATTTATTTTCCAAAAATGGGAGATTTTAGTTTTAAATGAAAAGTTGCCTTGTTTTTGGTTCATATAGACCAGGGGTGTCAAACTGCCAGCCCGCGGGCCAGATGCGGTCCAAGGAAACTGCGCCCACCCCATGCCGGCAATGGGGGAAAAGTTCAGATACATTGCGCGATATCACGTGATGTCATGAGTTTGACATGTATGATGTAGACCATAACCACAACATGAAAAAATCTCAACAACTTTTTTCTATCATGTTTTTATGATATTTCTTCATCCTCAACTCATACCATAGCTACAGTAAGTAGTCCTAGCATAGTCTTCTAGGATTAGATGTTTTTCACTCTTTTCAAGAAGCAACTAGCCATAGCAATGTGGATGTTAGTTCAGTCTGACACATTTCACTAACCATTGATTGATACAGCAAGAGGAGCCCTAATGAGTACCTGTGGCAGGAAAAGGGTTCCCAATGGGAGCAGCAAATTCTACAATGATATAATTTGCTGTTGTCTCAAGGAATGGTGGATAGGACTTTATCTGAGACATAAGGAAGACCCCTATATAGGATTAAAACATTGTTAGCAAAATGTAGTGTATCTATAAAGATAGTATCAAAGCCTTTAAAAACTTAGACCTAAGCTTATTTGAAGGATAAAGCAGTACAATTAGAAAATCCTCCTGTCACTTGGGGCGTTTTCACACAACTCCTGGCTCAGCCCCTCAAACTGTTTGAAGCAGCCATTTGCTTCACCACCAGCATTCTTCCTCCGTGGCATTTTCAACATGGCACTTTGTTGCAGGAAGGAGGGAGAAAATATCCAGAATGGGAGGAAACATGAGGCAGCTGTCTATCCCACAACTCTAAAGAATGCATTCACAGTGCTATTCTGGAGTAGGAATTAAACCTGTACTGTAATTAACTGATTCAATTTCTCAAGTGAGGCCCCAAATAGTGTGGATGTAGGACACTGAACGGATCATAGAATAAAAGAGTGCTTATGTCTGGAAGGAGCTTTAGATTGCTGATTGTCCCAATAATTTTCCCTGAAACTTAAACCAAAGCCTTAGCTGATACATCTCTTCATGATTCTACAAATACAGAATTAGAACTTGGATGCAGACATGGCACTCCTTGATATAGAAAGCTGGGGCTTGAGCATTACATGTGATCAGATGTATACTGATGACATCCCACTCTCATTTACTTACTTTACTTTCATAAGTGCTGTGGAACAGAAAGCATGAATTTTATAGGCACTATCAAGAGCATTTGTGCTTTCATCAGCTTGTTTATCTCCAGGAAGACCAAAGATGCAAAGAAAAGTGCAGCCCTTTTTGAGAAGAAGGAAATAGTGTATCAGAGAAGACTGTTTCAAAGAAAAGGTGAATATAATTCATAAAACATATTTACTTATTTAGTCTTGCATGCTGCTTCTCAAATCAAGGCACACTATCCTATAGTAGTCTAGGTAAAATTACAATATAGCACTGTAAATTGTTAATTCAATTAATTGTCATCAATTAACGATAGCTGCTTGAAAATCCCAGGATTTCAGATTCAAGAGCAAATAGAATTGCAGAAACATACATCAAAAAGAAGAGTAGAGGTATATGCTTTTATATTAACAACGAATGGTGTAGAAATGTCACTAAAGAAATTTTGTGATCTGGATGTAGAGACTCTACTAATCACTTACATACCCAATTATCCCTCCCCCCAAGAGTTTTCTTCATTCATCCTAGTTGGGGTCTGCATACCACCCCCAGCTTGCATAAACAAGGCATTGCAAACCTTAACTGATCAAATCCTATGGACTGAACAGAGATATCCAGACTACCTCCTCATTGTATTAGATTTTAACAATGCTAACCTAAGCCAGGAGCTGCCAAGATACATTCAGCATGTCAACTCTCTCATCAGAGGCAAGAATATTTTAGACCACTGCTGCTCAACATTAAAGGATGCCTATCTACAAACTCCTCACATCCTGGACATGGCCAACTTCTCCCCTCATGATGCCGCTATAGAGCATTCCATACCAAAACAGTCAGACATGTAGTTTTTTCCCTCGTGCCATCACTCTGCTGAACACTTAATTCCCACAGCACTGTCTCATTTCTCATATTTTCTCATCTTTCCTACTATTTTCTACTACTATTGATTTATGACATATGACCAATTTCTTGCTGTGAACTTAGACACTGAAGACAAATTCCTTGTGTATCCAATCACACTTGGCCAATAAAGAATTCTATTCTATTCTATTCTATTCTATTCTATTCTATTCTATTCTATATACATGTATTGAAAAACATCATAAAAAAAACAGTTGAACAGTAGAAACAATAAAAATTAAGAATAGCAGCTAATGAAATGAAGCATTACTATGTTCACATGCTTTCCATATTATCAGTTAGTTTTATTGAAGTCATTCTTTTGCTCTGTTGGTACAACATGATAGAACCCGTTGAAACAATACCTCTATAGGAGACTCACTTTGTCAAACATGAAGACTTTATTAATGTTACCACTAAGGGGTAATATTGTTTTGGTGATCATAGCAGTGGCATCATGGATAGCCTTACACACATGGTTCGTATTGGCATTTTCTTCAAACTGCATATTCACAAAAACAGTGGTAACAGGACGTAGCTCTGACAAATACTCTAGTGGTTGGTTATCATCTATCTAGAAAATAGTAAAATAGACACTTGAGGAGAAGAAAACTACATTCAACTATCCTACCCTGAGCTGAAAGTTATTTTCATAATATAGTGCTTTTAAAAATTGGGTTTCCCCAAAGTGAACATTTTATCACCAGATTCATAATTTTTCTTACAACTCTTTTCTTTACCAGTTAATGAAAAAAATAAAGTTTTAGCTTTAAAGACCAAGGGAAAATATTTTTATTATAGAGAGCAAAAAAAAAATCATATTGGTAACTAAGCATTTGCTGATGTACCTTCTTCAGGACATTCTTCATCACATATTTTCGCAAGCGTTTTTCAAGTTCTTCATCTTGACCCAATACAGAGGCCATTCTCAAAATCTCTGGCAAGGAAAGGTAAGGAAAAAAACAGAGATTATGAGACCCTTGATGAAATATAATATTGGTATATTTATGTGTTGAATTTGTGCACACTGTATGCTTTTCTGCTAATGTTCAGAGGGGCAGGGACGTGATTCTGGCATCATGTATAAATGTGTGTGTTTGTGAGTGTGTTAATGCAACTGTATGTGTATGTGTTTGGGTGTGAGTAAGTTGTAGTAGTGCCATCATTTTCTGACTATTTCTGAATCGAAAAGAGTTGTGAATTCTCTCATACTTTCAATTTAATACAGAAATCTCGAATATAGCAACCATAGCAATTCTGAAATGTGGGTAGCTAGCATGGTCCACTTTTCACTGCCCCTTCCATGTATTCAAAACACAGGTAAAAGAAGTTCCTGGTTATTTCTATAATTGGTTAGTTGTAGTTGGGAAATGGAAGTAGGTTCTACTGCCAAATGTAACTCTCATGCTGTTATATTTTATTTATAGGCAAAGCAAGATAAAATCTCTGATAAATTTTAGAATGAAACTTTCCTACATCATTGTAAAACTGGAGACGCTATTTCACTTAGGTTAGAAAATCAAATGCAATGCGATAATAGCAATAAATGAGCTGAGAAATAACTCCAAATCTCCATTTTTGTGAGGAACTCACCAAAACTGTCACAAATGTGGTTCTGATTCAGGTATTCTGCACATCTGTTAAAGAATTCATCAGTATTAAAGTCAGGGACATTTCGGATGTATTTAACCTGGAGGTATATAAAATTGTAGTATTCAACAATGTTTTGCCTGCTATCCATAGCCACTGTCAATCATTTTTTAACACGAGATACCAAGAATATGGTGTTATGCAAATTATAGTAGCAATTTTATCAGCCTCTTAAACACAGGGATGATTTTTAATACACATTTTTATTTGTTTGGTGAAATGTAGTCAAGATTCCCAGAAGTGTGGGAATGCATTCCAGACGACTAAGAGAAAATGAAGTTTAGATGGTTTGGTTGGAAGGAAGAGGGTCTTGTCAGCTACTCCCTACAAGTTCTCAGAATATATCTTTAAGGATTCAAATATCTTTAAGGATTCAAATGCTTGAGTTTCTCAAGGTTTTGTCTGTCAGTGAGAACAATAAAGGAAACTGCTTAGCAGAAACCCTGCAGTGTTTCTTGGATGTTGAGCTGGCAACATCCATAAAATATTAATATTAAAATATTAATATAGAACTAGTTCAGCTTTAAGGGATGCGGTGGCTCAGTGGGTTAGGATGCTGAGCTTGTTCAGCTTTTAATATGTTATTAAATCTGGCTGTATAGACCATTAACCATCTATTGTGCCATTTTCTCAGTTTGGGTACAATACATTTCGATAAAGTGATAGTTATATAATATACTTAAATTCTTAATATTCTGTTATTTATGTGATTTAGAGTGTTAAATTTGGATAAGTATAAAAAAGTAGATATTCTTTCAGTGTCTTACAAGCATAATAATTATTTATTTTTCACATTTCTGAACCACCCATCTCCCTCAAAGAGATAATTATTTGGCTTTTTCAAAATTAGGTACAACAAATATATAATAAATAAAATAAATAAATAAATAAATAATTTTATTTGTATACCGCCCTTCTCCCAAAGGACTCAGGGTGGTGAACAGGGCAGACATATAAAATACAAAATACAAAAAATTAAAAAAGAATTAAACAAGATGCCCAAGTTAACAATAGATTAAAATACATTTAAAACAACAATAAAATCCAAACCCATCCCCCATCAGGTCAGGCCGGCTTGTTTGAACAAATAAGTCTTCAGATTGTGCCGGAAAGAGCGAAGGTCGGGAGCCATCCGGAGCTCAACCGGCAAACGGTTCCACAATTCCGGCGCGCCCACAGAGAAGGACCTCCCCCTGGGGGCCATCAGGCGACATTCTCTGACCGGTGGCACCCTGAGGAGGCCCTCTCTGTGGGAACGCACAGGGCGGAGGGAAGTTGACAGTGAAATGAAAAAAAAATGAAGTCAGAGCCTAAATAAAATAAGGTATTTGTTTTATGATAATAGTTTCTGCTACATTTCAGGATATTTTTAATCTCTGCTAATATGATCTATAAGCTGTTTTATTGACTTTTGTGGTTCTGTAATAGTTAATATTACAGCATCTACATAACACTTAAGCTTATATTTCTGTTCAGTGGATTTTGAGACCTGTTACCACCTTGGATTTTTTCCTGACAGTATTTCTAACATGATGATAAAAGACAAAGAAAGAATAGAAATCCGTGTCTTGTTCCTTTACTGATCTGAAAATGTGCAGAGTTCGCTCAATTGGCCATAATCTTTTATTTTTGCCATTGGCTTATACTTTTAACCCAAGCTTGAAATTCTTTTCTGAGATTCAATTTAGTTCTGCAAATATGAATTGCTATTGCAAATTATCAAAGACTTTTTTGGCATCTAAGGAGATAGTGCAGATTTATTATTTCTATTTATATGTTCAGTTCCACTGATTATGAACATAATGTTGTCTTTTATATTTTTCTTTTGGATTAAACCAGTTTGGTCAGTGTGTATAAGCAAACACTCTACTTCAATTTATCAGCTAATAAATATTTACATTCAACAAGGAAATTGATCTATATGATTATGGCTTCTATTTCTACTTTCAGACTTGCAAGATTCTGTTACTATGACCTCATAATAAAGGTAGTGTTGGTACCCATGGTTTTTACTATTTGCCTTGTTTACTTCAGTTTTGCAAATCTCTAAGTATTTTTCTTCTCTTTAAACTTTTACTTTCCAGGAAACTAGGGAGGATCCTCTTCTGAGACTCTTCATATGTCCTTTCCATTTCTGCAGCTTGAGATACCTTCACATGACAGTTGTTGAGGCCATGACTCTTCTCTCTGTGTCCCAAAGCCATTCCCATATACCATTACATCATACCCCTTCTTTTCTTTACTGGTTCCCAGAGGTCAGAGGGTTGAGTCCCTCTGGGTACCTAAAGCACTTGAACACCCAACTGCTCCCCACTATAGTTTTGATGAATGGTGTTCATTGAAGAAGTAAAGGTAAAGGTAAAGGTTCCCCCACACATGTGTGCTAGTCGTTTCCGACTCTAGGGGCTGGTGCTCACCTCCGTTTCAAAGCCGAAGAGCCATCGCTTGTCCGAGGATGTCTCCATAGTCATGTGGCCGGCATGACTAGATGCCAAAGGCGCACGGAACGCTGTTACCTTCCCACCATAGTGGTCCCTATTTTTCTACTTGCATTTTTACGTGCTTTTGAACTGCTAGGTTGGCAGAAGCTGGGACTAACAGGCATTCACTCTGTTACGCAGCACTCAGGATTCGACCCGCCAGACTGCCAACCATCTGATCGACAAGCTTAGTGTCCTAACCCACTGAGCCATCGCGTCCCTACTCATTGAAGAAAGGTCAATTTAAAAAAAAGAAAGGTCATAAGAAAAGAATTCCAGGTCCTACACTGTTTCAGGAGCAAAGCTTATTTGTAATGTCATTATTTAAACCTCTGCATTTTTCTCTCAGCCGCCCTACAGTACATAAAAGACAATTCAGTGCCTCTTTTAGGTAGGAGCCAAATTTCCATCTGTCGCTTGTTCTTATAATGGCTAGAACTGATATCAGATGGTACTAATATAACAATGGAAGAACAAAATATCATAGAGTGTATATCAAGATGCATATCATTGGTTTTGTATGGAAGGATAAATGAAAAAGGAATGTTAGTGATGATATTAGAAATGGAATGGGGACATATATGTACTTTTTATTCAGATGATGGCCTGTTGTTGCATGGGAGCTCAAACGATTTGCAGTGAAATCACTGCAGATGTATGATAAAGCAAGGTTTCTGAAAATTGATATATTAAAATGCATAGCAGTTGTGTTTGACAGGTAAAATTGTAGATTATTGCAAACTATATATAAATTAAAACTTATATACTGTATGTTAAAATTACTAAATATGAAAAATAAATAGAGTAAGTTTAATATGTGAAAATGCTGGCAAAAAAGTAGTGGGCATTTCTCTGTTGTGAGGAATGGATATTTGTCAAAAACATAATTACAAATACATAATAAAAAAATAATACAGACATTATTTGTATATGGAATAGATCTCATTCTAACCCTTTATGTGAAAACTATCGTGTCACTTTTAATGTTTAAAATCAACCACGTTCCTTTATAAACAAAACAATCTCACAGAAAGCAAAATGAACTCTTAACCGAGAAGGTACCAACCTTGACAGCTCGTTCATTTTTAATTTTTTCTACCTCAATTAAGTTCCGGTCACAGAGCTCCCAGCAGTTGGGGGACATGATAATTTCACTTGCTTTGGCTAAGTTTTGGGCCAACCGGACTTCTTCCACTGCTCGACCAGTTACCACAAAATATTGTCGTTTGTTATCACCAGTGACAACTTTTGAGATGTGACCTGCAGAGAGTCCTGAGAAAAGATTCAACTTCTTTATCAGAGATCCTAATTATAGCATGCTGAAATAAAATTGGGGTGGGAAAGTTGAAAATGAAATAATTCCACAATCTATAAGTATCCTGAAAATTATTACTTTTATTTATACTTCAATTTTTATTGAAATCTTACCTCTGATAAAGGATAATGGGTTTTTGGACTAATCTTTGTGTCATTTTTTAAAAAATTATACTTCCAATTTTTTTTAACCTTCAATCTTAAGTGTTGATGAAATGAAATATTAATTTAATAGAGGTTACTTATTGGTTATAGCCATCTTTGCAGCTTTCCTTTTGCTCCTGTTTCTCTCAGCACAGGATGAAATTAACATATACATCATTGTATAGCTTTTCTATGAAAAATAGGCTTCAGGTTTGTTCTAGACTGAGGGGCTGGTACCTATCTTCACTCGTAGCTCAAGTCCCACTTCAGTATCACGAACACCATATTCTTGTTGGATGCTGAAACTACACTTCAGTGCTAGAGTAATAATCTCATTTAAATGGCAACGCTCTACCTTCCAGAGCACCAACAGTGCATCACCTGGAAATAAGAGAATAAATCATTGAGCTTGTTGTATTTTCAAGAATGTATTTCCAATAGTTTTACAGAATTATAAAAAATAGCCTACTTGTATGACTGTTAATTCCTGCAATAACATAATGATCTTCTATACCCTATTGTGGTGTGCATTCTTAGTTGCTAATAGTTATAAATTCCCTCCCCTCATAATATAACTAAAAGGGACACAGTGGCTCAGTGGGTTAAGACGCTGAGCTTGTCGATCAAATCCTGAGTGCCGCGTAACAGAGTGAGCGCCTGTTAGTCGTCCCAGCTTCTGCCAACCTAGCAGTTTGAAAGCACGTAAAAATGCAAGTAGAAAAATAGGGACCACTACGGTGGGAAGGTAATAGCGTTCCATGCGCCTTTGGCATCTAGTCATGCCGGCCACATGACTATGGAGATGTCCTCGGACAAGCGCTGGCTCTTCGGCTTTGAAACGGAGGTGAGCACCGGCCCCTAGAGTCGGAAACAACTAACACGCATGTGCAGGGGAACCTTTACCTTTACCTTTACCTTTACCTAATATAACTAGTTAGGAAATGGTTATTCCTCCTCAGGGCTCATGCACTGAGCTATGATGAAGTGGCATGTGGGGCTCTGTTAACCAGAGATCATGCTAATTATACTAATGCGTTGTTGTTCGTTATTGTAATTTCAAACTTTGTGTTTTTATAAAAACTTTTCTTGGATTAATGTTTACAATTGTGTTTGTATCCTTTTTATCTTTCAATGTGTTATTTAAATTAGGAAATCTTATTATTTAAGTTCATTTATATCAGTGTTTTCAAAGTTGGCAAATTTAAGGTGTGTCAACTTGCTAGCTGGGGAATTCTGAGAGTTGAAATCCACACCTTAAAGTTTACTGTATATCAGTATCCAAATTCATTATTTAATAAAATAATTGTCATTGCTTGAAGCACTTATATACTTTACTCTTTTTTAAGAAAAAAGTGGTATCTTTAGTTGGGAATCCAAGATAATTCTGGACTTAGAAATGCAGTGGAAAGATGCAGAGACCCTTGCAAATTATGAAGATGACGCTTGCAACAATTTCATAAACATATTTTTTAAAATATTGACTTTCGTGAAACTAGGATATCCTCTTATACAATTCAGGCCATTTTTTCACTTGTAATTTATACTATCTTCTGAAGTATCGTTCAGCTACTGCTAAAGCCATATAAATCCTGTCCACCTTGCTATTAACTATATATCAGTACAACATTAATTGGATGATACTAGAAATCATAGTGAAGAAACAGTCTAAAATAAATTCAATTATAGTGGGCTGATATTACAAATAATTTAATTTATCTAAGAATTTGTATGCTTGAGCATACTAAATCAGACACAATCCAACCTGTTGAGAAAAATCTGATTATATTGATTCAAGAAGGCCATTTACCAATATGGCAGCAATCTACCCTCCTATTTCTAATAATCAACTTGATATAATTACCATTTACCAACATGTCAAAAATACTACAGGTAGTCCTTAGTTAAAGAAAAGTAGGAACAGAATTTCTGTCACTATATGGTGAGGTTGTAAAGCATGACATCATGTGACCTTAGCAATGGCAATCCTGGCAGTGCTTAGCAAAGGCAATCCCAGCATTCGCCACTGCTGTTTTCAAACAAGAATTGTGGTTCATTAAGAAAAGACCTCTTTGTCATTTCCTGCCATATTCCAATAAAATGGAGAAGCCAGCAGGAAATTGTAAGTTCCCAGACAGCTTGCAAGCAGCCTAGCAAGCAGATAGGTGGTTGTTGCCAGGTGTAGGATGGTGTGCAAGGGATTGGTATGGCACAGTATGAGTGTGATCAGACTTGGGATAGATGTTGCAGGATGAAGGAGGGTGTGTAAGTGGTCAACATGGCCAAATAATGGCAGGGTGTGGGATGGCAGCTTCAGAGGAGGGGTGAGATAAGCACATCCAATTTTGGGGTAAACATTCAGATGGGAAAAGGCTGCTCTTACACAACAACACATGGCTCTCTATTCATATAAAGCTTGGTTTTCTCAAATTATGCAATTTTGCTTGGAAATTCTTTTTAATTTAGCTAAGAAATAAAAAGGAAACATTAACTGCTTTTTTAAAACATACACACATTGAGAGATTTTTTTAAAAAAAAAACACACAGTATTTAACATCCAAAACTTATTCTAAAGAAAAGAAGAAACAGGGTGACATGATAGCAGTATTCCAGTATTTGAGGGGCTGCCACAAAAAAGAGGGGGTCAAATTATTCTTCAAAGCACCAGAAGGCAGGACAAGAAACAATGGTTGGGAACTGACCAAAGAGAGAAGCAACCTGGAATTAAGGAGAAATTTCCTGACAGTGAGGACAATTAACCAACGGAACAGCTTGCCTTCAGAAATCGTGGGCACTCCATCACTGAAGATTTTTAAAAAGAGACTAGACGGTCACTTGTCTGAAATGGCATAGGTTCTCCTGCTTGAGCAGGGGAGTGGACTAGAAGACCTCCAAGGTCCCTTCCACCTCTATTCTATTCTATTCTATTCTATTCTATTCTGTCAGCAAATTTTATCTAATTCCAACACAAATATGTATAGGAATGCTTTATTACATGTGATAGACATGTAAAACCAATCTCAGAATTAGAAAGAAGTGGTACAGTGCAGAAAAAAATGAAATTTAAAAAAATGGACATTCCTTATTAGCAATAATCTCACAAAAACCCCCCAAAAATATTACAATTTAATAATAAATATATTTACAGCAACAAGAATTAATTTTGTTCAGTATTGGAAGAAAGATACAATTCTGATTAGGAACTTAAACTTGAAGAAAATGTGGCCATGGCAAAACTAGCAGCCTACAGTACATGCACAATAGAATTTTAATTAAATGTAAGAATATTTCCCATACATAAAATATATCATGCACCACAGTAAATGTAACCAGCTACAGTTTGGCTTTTAAGGAGGCCTAATCCTTATAGAAATTGCAGATTAGCAGATGTGTAAAAAAAGAGAAGTCAGAAACTTAAAAGCTCTTTTTTCATATTTTTCTTTCCTACATTTTAGCCTTTTACATTTGTTAAACATCTACTTTTTCCTTCCATTAACCTATGTAAACATACATAAACATGCATACCAAGAGATATACCTAATAATAATATAACATACATTTCGAAAACAAATAATTTAGCCTATGTTCAAATCCTTTATTATACTGTATAACCAATGCTTTGATGTACAGTATCTTCTTACTTTCCAAAGCTATACTAAACTTTGAATGAAAAAAACCAAATAATCCTAATGTTCATAACACCAATATCCTAAACTATAATTAATAACAATACAATGTCCACCTTTTTTTCCTCTTTTTATATTTTTATATCCCATATTCTGTATATCTAAACAATACAATGTTAACAAAATTAAGTATATTATATAAATATCATTGTATTGAAATAAGATGTAAACTAATACAATGAAAGAAAAAATAATGATTTTGATGTGTAAAAATAAAATCACTCCTTTTATTTTTCACAATTCCTACCTGCAAATTTCAAGACATCACCTCCAAACACCAGTATTTCTATACATGAAAGAAAAAGGAAGAAATTTACAAATGATCTTTCACTACAGGGTAGAGAAAATTCCATGAGAAAGTTGCTTTTAGAGAAAATGCCCTGATTTATTTTAATTGTTGTTCTTTTCTTTCCTACAAACAGAACAGCTATTGACTTGCCACACCACCTGCTGCACTTCATATCCCCGTTGTGATTATCCTCAAGTGGGCACGAAACTAGCAATGTGGGCAGAAACATTTGAAATGTAGCATATATTCATTATGACACTTATGCCAAGTGCCATTTTATGATTCAATTTATAATTTAACTTTTAATTATTGGTAGGTTATTTTATTGCTAAAATGAAAGTTACCTCAGAACCACAATATTAAAAAAATATCTCCTTGAATCCCCAAAGGCCCCTTTCTGCTCATGGGTGGTGTTTATAGCTTCCATTCCATCTTTAAATGGACTTTATTCAATTGAACTCAGAGGGACTTCGTTGTAAATGGAAACAATAGCAGAGCTTGACAGAGCGTGCATAGGACTAGCAGCATGGAACAGTAGAGGAAAAGTTGCAGCTTGCAAAATTGGGAGTCCCCTGCTTAGCCAACGCTGCCCAAAAACCTGGGGTGGTGGGTGGAAGTGTTGCTGATCCCAGTCTCCCTTTTCCCATAAAAAGTAACTTGAGGATGCTTGGAACAAGCTAACAATTACCCCAAAAAGAGTACTTGGATGGGAGACCACCAGGCAATCCAAGAATTGTGCGCCTGACAGGGAAGTAAAGGTAGGCCTGCCTGTGAGAGTGGCTGTGTCCCCAGTCTTAATCCACCGTATTCCCTTCACTGGACACTTTTCACAAGCAGCCCCAAACAGCATAGTTGGATGGGAGACCACCAAGTGATCCCAGAATGCTGTCAGGACATTAATCAAGGTTGCAATAATTTGTATGGAATTGTTCCATACAAATGGTATTTTATTGCAATTTAAAGGAGAGTGCACTCCTTTAAAAAACAATAAACAGGGCCCAGCCTTTCCCCCTCCACCATCCCCACTTCCAGACAGTCTCAAGATTGACGCTGCCAGGCCCTCTTCCCCCACTGCTCTAGAGCTTTCTCCCCTCCTGCCCAGAGGGAGGCAGCAATTGGACTGCCTTTGGGCCAGTGCAATTTTTTATGGGTAAGCAGGAAAGGGAGGTGAATTCCAAGCTTCTTATACAATATTAAAGTAATTGGAGGAGGGTCCCCCTCCTTCCCTTCCTGCCTCCCCCAACGATGTAACCTGGCAGCACCTGCCTGCCTCCCCTCCCCCCTCCCACTGGCTCTGTGCAAAGTCCCCCAGCATCCACCCCAAACAACAGCCTCGCTTTAGCTTAACCTTTAAAGCAATGGTGCAGAGAGCGATAGTGATGACAGGGCGGGGATCCTTTTGGGGGGGGGAGATCTTCCCCTTGAATCCCTGAGGCACAACAGGAAAGAAATTTGATCAATGCTCAGAGGAGTTCTTGTCTCACTCTGCAGTCATAGAGAGTTTCCAGGATTTAATTTCTGCAATTCTAATTTGAAGGGATAGAAGTGGTCCTAGACATAGGGGCTGTGTTCATACAGTCACCTAACTGAATTGTGAGTTCACATAATCACCTAACTGATTTGTGAGCTGAGCAGAGGCCTGGCCTTCTCAGGTGCTGCAATTTTTGGCTTGCTTGCTCTCTTCTCTTCGGGATGCCGTGCAAACTAGTTTCCTGAGCGTAGAGGTCCAATTTCGGCCAGAGGTTGCGAAGGTTACAGAATGCAACTCTGTAGCTGAGTGTGCTTGGCACCACTTTCTGAATGGTGCTGGGGCATGGAGAGGGATCAGCTCACTACCAGGGGCCCTGCAGCAGCCTCAAGGCCAGGAAAGGGGGCGTGTCTATTAAATATTCGGTTCTTGAAGGCATTAAGCAAGATGAAGTGTTCAAACAGCAACAAGTTTATTTTAACTCAGAACAGAAGCAGGAGCTAATAGCTGCTGCACAACTATTTATATGGTTGGTCTCTAGGTGGTAACCAATAGATTTAAAGTAGCAGTTTCCCACCCCAAGCCTAATTATCAGCCTGGAGACAGCAAGTCTGGCTTTCAGCAACTGTTACAAAACACACAGAAAGTAGGTCAGACATTAAGCAAGCAGTCAGACATTAAGCAAGTGAATTAAAACAGATAAGGCCAATACATTACAGTGTCCTTTCCAGCAACACACATCAGCCCATTTCTTCTGCGAATGACTGGTGGAGCCGAACAGGAGAGGGAGCTGGTGTGGGCAGCTCTTTAGAAGAGGCATGGCTCTTCACGTAGCTCCCTCCCCTGACATCAGGACTATGTGAGAGAGAAGCAGTGAAGGTCAGGAGCTGAACAGGGCACAAGGCTGCTCGGCTGCCTGATTGGCTGGTCACTACTTGTCCCATGGAGTGTAATGCCTGGGTCAATTGTGCCTCGAGGAATGGGCCAGGACAAAGGGCTGGGGCACCATTAGCGGTGGAGAATTGTGGCAGGGGGGCAACAGAAGAAGCTAGCTAGCTATGATTTGATGGTGGTGGTTGACTGGTAGTGAAGGGTCGGAACTTAAATGTCCTAGACCAGGGCTAGGCAACCTTGGCTCTTTTATAACACGTGGACTTCAACTCCCAGAATTCCTGAGCCAACCATTTCTAAATGATTAGAATTTATTCAGATGATTCTGCCATTTTCAATAATCTGGCTATTACCAATGCAGAAAAAAATATAATATCATAAACATCCTTTGCACACATAATCAGTTGGAGATGTTTTCTTTCTAGCCTACTCATTTTCAAATCTTCCTTATCAGAAAACATTCATGTATCAATAGGAAGTGCAACCTAATTCAAACCGACACACCCTAAAACAAGCATTGTACACACAATTCAAAGGTTGCTTTCATATCTTTTGCAAGCCAAATCTTTGCAGGTGGGAAGAGACACAAGAGTTGCAGCATATCAGAAATGTCATGCTGTGGTGCTATTGTGGAAGCCAAATCTAAATATGTAAAAAAAAAAAATACCCTGCAAATGTGAGGAAGCTTAAGTGGTGCAACCTTTTTTTGGGAGCGAGGGGGGGTGTATTTTTATATATACTATGGCTTCTGTACCACATGTTTGTGCAGATTATGGCCAGATGAAGCTTTAGCTTCTCAAAAGTTCTCAGATTTCTAATTTTTGTTAGCCCAATACCTTAACTGGATATTTTATTTTATAGTCAAATTCAAGTGGTTTATATCTTTTAAAAGTGCTTTGCCATCATGTAATGATGACATAATAGATGAGCTAGTACTGTCTCATGTAAACATTTAATAACCTACCCAGAGTCACTTCAAAGCTAGATGAGCATCAAACAAACTTAAAGATAATAATAGATAAAAACTATTAGGCAAGAAATCTAAGCAAATAGAAGGATGAATAATTGGAGTAGAATATTACACACATTTTCAGAAACTGATGTAGGAAGAGGCCTGCCCAAGGACGGTGTTTTACATTAGTTGGAATAGTCTGGGCAATATTCCCCAGACTATTCCAACCAATCCCGCTTTTGATAAGGATTTCCAAATATCAAAGGGATGTGAGATTTTATTCTCTCTCTACATTTTTTTGTTGAATGTTTCTATGTCTTTTTTCATTGCCTTTTCTATGGATATTCCCTGTCTGTTATACTTTGTAGTTTCTTTGCAGTGCTTCGCTTAATTAATCCTTTATTGTGTATTTTACTTCATTAGTGTGTTCATAGTGAATCTCCTGCCTGTGTTTTAATGTGGCAAAATACGCAGTTGGCCTAATAAATATTCAATGGCATTACTAATTGGAAACATTCCTTGACAAGACACTGCAATATGACTAGTGAGAGAATTTGGCATCTCTGAAGCTGAAGCTCTATAACAGTGGTGGCGAACCTATGGCACTCTTCAACCAGCCGCCTGCTAACTTGCCGAGGCCCCATGTGGCCGGGTGCATCCCAACATGGCTGGTTTCCCTCCCCCCTCCATCCCTCCTGGCTTCGCATGCTCTCCTTTTCCCAGGCATGACCCACTACATCACCTCCTCAGCTGTTGCCTGACCATCCATCTCGGAGGTGGCTTCTTTGAACTTCTGGTGATGGGCTGTGGAACCCCAGTGTGTGCCAGTTGAGGGGCCAGCAGGCTGTGGCT
>JAKJMR010001136.1:167443-184125 GCA_024449315.1 Daboia siamensis
AGCCACTCCAACCCTTGCCTTGCCCCATGGCAATAGCATCCCCACCCTGCCTCACCTTATCCCACAGGATGAGCCTCTTGCCTACCGCCACACCTACAAGAGACCCCCTGGATCTCCCCCAACCCTGCCCACCCCCCACAGGTGTCCCTCCCCACGGGCAACATTGAGGTGATCACATGCACCTTGGCCACACCCACCCAATCTTCCATGACCACCACAGCCACACCCACCCTGTAGGCCACACCCACCTGGCACCCAGCGAAAAATAAGTGGGTTTTGGGTTGCAGTTTGGGTACTTGGTCTCTAAAAGGTTCGCCATCACTGCTCTATAACAAAGAAATAATATCTGTGGATCTGTCTTATACCAATGTTCTCTGTGCACAGCTTTTTTGCTTTTCCAGAAAGTAAAGACCTGTTTTCAAACTAGATAGTTTGAAAACACCCTGTTTATGACAGTTATTCTTCACATTTCTAAGCTCACCTTCAACAATGTCACCCACGTAGCGATTAAGGGTCTGTGTTAATTCATCAGCACCACGATCCAAGCTGGTGTTCATGCTAAACTTTTCTGTCAGAGCTGTGAAACCTTGAAAATCATAAGCAACTGCTGTCAGTATAACATTTTGGGACTGTGGATTAGAGATAAAAGAAGGACAGGCAGGAGTTGACTCATTAGACTTTCAAAAGTCAAACTTGGCTTAGAGAAGAGAAGAGAAACAAGCAGCTATAAGTTTCAGCTGACAAAGAAAAATCTCCATAGAATCTCTCCTTGACAGCAGTTGACATGTAGAGCATTATTTTCTGCACTGTGCATTTATATATCCTCAAAGTAAGACCCTTTTTTGCACAGGAAAAGAAAAATAATAGTTAAATAGATGCACATGTTGAAAAATCAATAATTCCCTTGAGGTTTATTGTGTGTTTATATGGATATTTTAAAACCTTATTTTCAGGATGAGCAGCAAAGGTTTTTGCACTATTTTTTCTCATTTAGTACCTTAAGTTTCCATTTTTTAAAAAAAATATCTCTGAAATCTGTCCCCTTTCCTCAGTGGCACACTGATTTCCTTTGCTTACCTGAAATATCCATAAAGAGCAGAACACCATCAAAGCTTTCAATGAAAGGCATTTCCTCAGCAAAATCTCCATATACAATGATATCAGGGACATGAGCAGCTAATTTACCAAGGGTTGAAATCTCAATTTGTTTATTCTTATTAGTCATTATTATTTCTGATTTGGAACATAACTTGCAAGCTTATTCACTGCTATATAGGTCATTAAATCTTCTGTTGTGATGCCCCAATACTGTGAAGACTTATGTATACTTAGATAACACCTCCATTGTTAGGTTCTGTGTCACAATGAACTGATAGCAATTTCTCCTCCAATTACAGCAGATGGATTATACTTTACCTAACAACTGTTGCTAGGTTAAAGCATATCCTTCTCAACAGTGAATTCTCTTAGTTACAGATTGTTGTCACTTAATCAGCAGTGTGCAGCAGTGAGCCCGCAGTATGCAGCAGTAGCCAAAAAATACAGTCCTTTGTTCTATAAACAGAGATATAGAATCAAAATCACATGAAGTTCTTAAAATGTTTTATAAAACCTTAGTAAGGTCACACCCAGAATATTGCATTCAGTTTTGGCCACCACATTACAAAAACAGATGTTGAGACTTTGGAAAATGTGCAGAGAAGAGCAACTAATATGATTAAAGGCCTGGAGACTAAAATTTATGAAGAATGGTTGCAGGATTTGGTTATGGCTAGTCTAGAGAAAAGAAAGACTAGGGGGGACACAATAGCAGTATTCCAGTATTTGAGGGGCTGCCACAAGGAAAAGGGGGTCAACTTATTTTCTAAAGCACCAGAGGGCAAGACAAGAAATAATGGATGGAAACTAATCAAGGAGAAAAGCAACCAGAAATTAAGAAGAGATCTTTGTGCAAACATACTGGTTTCTTCTTGGAGTTCTTGTTTTTCTTTTTTAGTGGTATTGTGTTGGAGTGGGTTTTTATGATTGTATTTTTCAGTGTTTCCCATGCTTCCTGACTTGTTTTCCCCTTTAGGATTTTTATCCATGAAATTTTTGCTTAGACCAGGGGTAGGCAACCTTGGCTCTTTTATTGACTCGTGGACTTCAACTCCCAGAATTCCTGAGTCAGCTATGCTGACTTAGGAATTCTGGGAGTTGAAGTCCACAAGTCATAAAAGAGCCAAGGTTGCCTACCCCTGGCTTAGACTCTTTCTGAATTTGTTTAAATCAGCTTTTTTAAAGTTTAAGACAATGGTTGGGTTAAATTCTATTGCCTCTGTTTGCATTATATTGAATTCCAGTATGACATGGTCAGTCTTGCCCAAGGTTCTGGCAACTTCTTCCCCCCCACCTCCCTGATCACTTCTTCTCTATTGATAAGAATTAGGTCCAGTATAGTTTTTCCTCTAGTTCTCTCCTCTACTTTTTGGATGACAAAGTTGTTAGCTAAGTTGGTTAGGAATCTGTTTGATCTCCCACTTGCTGCAGAGTGTGTCCCAGTTGATATCAGGCTAGTTAAAGTCTCCCATTACTACTGTGGTATGTTTCTTACATACATTTGTTAATTGATTAGCAAAAAGTTCATCTATTTCTTCTGCTTGGTTGGGTGATATCAGCCAATGGAGACAGACCTTACATTAGGCAAGATCTGCTTTATCAGTCAATCTGGAGACTGTAGTCTACCATGGGAGCCAAGCACTTGATGTCAACCCACGAGAGCAACTGGGAAAAATGTAGAGCCCCGGGAGCAACCCTCCCACACCCATGGCACACTTAACATAAGGTGGAATGGCTGGAGAAGCTGGAGCTTGATGAGAAGTTGGTTCAATCCACATTGTCAGTGAGTGTAGGGTGGCTGAAGGACCCTGAGGAGCATCTGCAGGGGTGACTTTTACCAGGGGCCATGGAGGATCCTGCAGAGTGGAGGACCATGAAGGTGATTGTAGTGAGATCCCCCCTCTGACTCCAAACATTAGGACCTCATGCTGAGCCATGCACTGTATCTGCTGCAAGAGGTGATTGAAAATTGGAAAGCCAGAGAAACTCTAGTTCAGATGTTTGCCCAGCAACCCAGCAGCAAGGCCAGCCAGAAACAGACACTTCCACAGTGGCTACAGCCGCCTCTGTTGCTCTGCAGGGGTTGGCAATGTCTACAATCACACAGCCATCAGGAGCCATGGCTCCTCCAGCTGCCTCGACTGGGGGAGCTACATCCCAAAGGTGGCAGGCTCTTAAAATGCCATTGCTGGATTGAAGTTCAGAGGGGATTCCAAATTGTTGGGATCCTTCCTAGGTCAAGTCTGGAATTATATGCAGGAATATGGGAGTGAATTGGGATCAGAGACTGCTAAAGTGAGATGTGTCACCATGGCCCTGGAAAGAACCACAGCAGAGTGGATGGTTTCTCTTCACAATGACAATGTCCCCCAACTGTGCAACTATGATTAGTATATGATAACTCTTCAGCAGTTTGAGGACCCTCTAGCACAGGCATATTAAACTGCCAGCCCATGGGCCGGATGCGTCACGCCAAAACTGCACCCACCCCATTGCCGGCAATGGGGAAAAACTCACGATATGTTGTGCAATGTCACGTGATATCACGAGTTTGATGTGCCTGCTCTAACAGAGCACAAAGCCAGAATCCAGATGAAGACTATCACCAAGGGATGACTGTCAGTGGCAGAATACACTCAAGAGTTCCATGAGCTGGCATGTCAGCTGGCCACATGGCCTGAGGAGATCCTGGTCGAATGTTTCAAGGATGGGCTCAGTAATGAAGTCTACCACACCTGCGTCTCACAGGGGGCTCTTGAGATCTCCAGAGCTGGTGCGTACTGGCGGACGATGTGGAAATAGATCTGGTCAGAGATTGACACTGGGGTGGCTGTGGCTGGAGAAAGTCCTTGCCTCCTGCCCATAAAGAATCCCCAAAAGCAACCAAAGGTGGCCAGCACTTAAACACAGTCCACAGCCTGTTTCAAATGCAGAAAAGAAGGGCATTGAGCAGATGATTGTCACTCAGCAAAATCTAGCCCCAAACCTGCAGCCACAGGGGGTAGGAAAGTTGAGAAGCCACCACAAAGCTCCATGAAATGGCCCTGAAAGGGATGGAGGTCATTGAGTTTGTCCCTCCTACCCAAGAGGGGCTGGGAGCTCCAACTCCCCCAGAGGTAAGTGAAACCAATTCCGATGATGGCGCCCTGGTAAGTCAACATGTAACCCCGTGACCATCTCTGTGGAGTTAGTGGTTCCCTCATAAGACACCCAGGAAAGGATGTTGGCCCTATTGGATTTCGGTTGCACCAGGTGTGTGGTTAGCCTGGAGGTCATGGAAAAATTGGGACTGAGGAGACTGAGGGTGCCCATAGCCTTCTGCCAATTGGATGGATCAGTGCAGAGGGAGCCCTGGCTCACTTCATAATGGAGCCTGTGGAAATGAAGATGGGTAACAAAGAGCTCTTGAGTTTTATAGTGGCACCTGAGATGGAGAGACCCCTCTTGCTCAGACTGTCCTGGCTGCACAAGTGGAATCCTCTCATGAATTGAAGAAAAGGGCTCCTAAAAATCTGACCTCTGCTAGTAGAGAGATGGGGGAGGAATCCCTCACCAGAAGCCAAAAGAACAAACCTGACAAGGAAGTTAGAGGCTGCTGTACAAGAACTCACCAAGGGAGAGGAGAAAATCCAAAAGGAATACTGGGACTTAAGAGACGCATTCAGTGAGAGGGGATCCAATATGCTCCCATCCCACCACCCCATGGACTGCAGTGTAGAGATCCTCCCTGAGGCAAAGCTCCCCAAACCAAAAATCTAATGACTCCACACAAGGTAGATGAGTTGTGTGCCTTTATTGACAAGAACTTGAAACCAGGTTTCATCCAGCCAGCTAGAGTGGCTGCTTCAGTGTTATTTGAGGAGAAAAAAGATGGCACCCTTCGTCTCTGGATTGATTACAAAGGATTAAATGCAGTATGCATAGAGAATGTTTATCTGTTGCCTCTGATGAAAGATATGCTGGCACATTTAGCCAAAGGGAGAATTTTCACTAAGTTGGAATTGAGAGAAGCTTACTACAGGGTTTGCATCAAAGAGCGAGATGAATGGAAAACAGCCTTCAACTGCCCTGAGGGCTGTTTCCAGTTCCATGTTCTCCTGTTTGGGTTACGGAGGGGGGGGGGCACCCACTGTTTTCATGCAATTGATAAATGAGGTGCTGCACGTATATCTTTACAAAGGCTTCCTGGTCTACATATTCTTATATACACAGAGACTATGGAGGAACATGTGAAGTTAGTGTGTGCAGTTCTGAAGAAACTCAGATCCACTGAACTTTATGCTAAATTGTCCAAGTGTGAATTCCACCAGGACAAAATTTATTACTTGGGCTATTACATATCCCATAAGAGGATAGAAATAGACCCCAAAAAGATGTGGGTGGTTTTGGAGTGGGTGCCCCCCAAAAACCAAGAAGCAACTACAGAGCTTCCTTGGATTTGTGAACTTTTACTGGCAATTCATCCCTTCTTTTACTAAGATTGTGTTGCCCTTTACCAACCTTTTAAAAATGAAAGGGTTAAAAATAAAAGAGTAAGCCTAAGCTCAGCCAGCTACTCAAGTGGTCAATGGAGTGACAGGCAGTGTTAAAAAACCTTAAGAAGTTGTTTGCTGCAGAGCCAGTGCTAAAACACCCTGACCTTGATGCTCCTTTTATGATCCAAGCTGATGCTAGCAACGTGGCTGTGGGAGATGTGCTATTGCAGGGGAATGTCAAGAAGATTTTACAACCTTGTGCTTACACGTCCAAAAGGTTAACTGAGACTGAAGGGAGATGGGAAGTTTGGAAGAAGGAAGCATTTGCCATGCAATGGGCATTGTTAATTTGCAGGCATTTCTTGGAAGGATCTAAGCAACCCTTTGAGGTGTAGACTGATCACAAAAACCTGAAAGCCTTGAATACCCCAAGGAAATTGTCACCTAAGCAAGTCTGAAGGGCACAGTACTTTAACCATTTTAATTTTGTGCTGTGCTTAGGGGGTGAAATGTCATGGGTGATGCTTTATCCAGATTGCCTCAGTATAATAGTGCTAGACCTGAAGTAATCTGGCCAGTTATCCCTTCTAAGCAATTGGCTGCTCCAGTGACTACTAGGGCTCAGGGAAAATTGGACCCTGAGTTACCCACTGAGTTGTGCATGGAGTTGAAGGGGGCATTAAAAGGCGATAAGTGGCTTTTGTCCCACTCCAATGTCTGCTCCATGGAAGATTGTCAGGCATGGGATAGAGCTAAATTGTATGTGCCAGCCATTCTAAGGGGCCCTGTCCTACAGTGGGCCCATATTCTAAAACTGCTGGTCATTTTCATAAAGACTTTGCATTTAATCAAGTGACAGTTTTGGTGGCCTTTGCTGAAAAAAGACATTGAGGCTCATGTTGTTAGCTGTCAGACTCTTGCAGAACATGACTAGACCTGTAGCCCCATGGAAGGAGATCTCCATGGACTTTAAAGTAGAACTACCTGAGAGTGGGGGGAATACGATTATTTGGGTTATTACAGATCTCTTTTCCAGACAAGTGCATTTTGTTCCTTACTCTAAGATCCCATCAGCTAAAATGCTTGCTAAACTTTTTATCGAACACATGTATAGGTTATGTGGGGTTCCTGACCACATTAGCTCAGATATGGGGGTGCAGTTCACTTCCTAGTTTTGATGGGAAATTCTTAAGTTGTTAGGCTCCACCCAGGGATTAAGGTCCACCCATCATCTTCAAACTAATGGTGTGTGTGAATGGGATAATTCAGTTCTGGGTGCTATGTGAATTATCAGCAAGATAATTGGGCTGACCTACTGCCTTTCACAGAGGTTGCTTATAGTAAATGTGCATAGTAGTACAGGATTCATCCCTTTCCAAGTGGCTTCTGGCAGAATTTCGTTCCCATACCAGAACTGCCCCAGGAGCAGCCTCTGACCCCCTCATTAGTGGAGTGGATTAAACAGCTTAAACAGACCTGGCCAATAACATGTAAGGCCTTGGAAGAGGTGCATTAAGCCCATAAGAAGCAGGCTGATAAAAAGTAGGTGAAGCCAAAAGAATTCCAAGTCTATTTGTACACAATACTTACAGACTACCCAAAAATCAAAAATAAATTCAGACCTAAATATGCAGGACCATTCCCAATTGTGAAAATTATAAACCCAGTCACTGTACAGTTGGATCTGCCAAAGAATCTTTGTTGGATCTACCCTATATTATATGTTAGCCTGCCAAAGCCTGAAAATGTGTCTCCTATTCACCTCACTCATCCAGCCCCTCCAGTGCCCATTCTTATAGAGGGAGAACAGCATTTTGAAGTCAAGGAAATCTTAGATTCTAGAAGGTATAAAGGGAAAGTACAATACCTAGTAGCATGGAAGCATTTACTTCCTTCCCAATCAGAATGGGTGGATGCTTGCAATGTTCGGGCCCCTAAACTTCTTCAGGTGTTTCACAGGAAATATCCTGATAAACCTGGATTAAGCAATGTTCCCTAATTCACTTGTTGTATTGTGTTTTCTTATGCTTTATATATTTTTTGTAGGGCTAATGCCTTTTTGTATGGCTAATGTTGAAAAGGGGCCGAATGACAGCCAGATTTCCAGCTTGCAGTTGCCACTTGCTTGCCCTTTGCTGCCATAGCAATAGTGGGTGGGGAGTTTGGTATTTGGGGTGGAGAAGTGAGCTGGTTCCCATGAGAAATGGAAGGGAGGATTGCTCCCTATCAATGGAGTAAAGATGTTTAGACTTTACTAAGGCCAACCATCCTGGGCCTCCAGAGGCATACACCACCTGCTGAAGAAGATTTCTCATAACATCATATTGGAGATTGATTGGCCTGCCTGGGTTGGATCCTGAGGGGAGGGCTGTGGGCAAACATTCAATGTGTAACTTTCACATGGTTTTACTCAGATCTTGCCTTGCTTTTGCTACTATTAGTTCATTCTTAGAAAAAGTACCTCTTCTCTAAAGGCATAGAGTTGAGGATTTTCTTTCTTAGGATTTGAACGGAGGCAGACCTGACAGGTGGCCTGTGGTATACACATATAGCATGTCTTCCCCGCCCCCCCTTTTATATTAACCCATATGGATTCTAGGAAGTTTTCATCCTTGATTTTATGTATTTCTGTAGAGATGTAGTGATCTTTTATATATAATGCAACTCCACCTCCCCTTTTGTTAGGTCTGGTTTTTTTACTAGTTTGTATCCTTTTATTGGTAGGGACGCGGTGGCTCAGTGGGTTAGGACGCTGAGCCTATCGATCAGAAGGTCGGCAGTTTGGCGGGTTGAATCCCGAGTGCCACGTAACAGAGTGAGCACCTGTTACTTGTCCCAGCTTCTGCCAACCTAGCAGTTCGAAAGCACGTAAAAATGCAAGTAGAAAAATAGGGACCACTACAGTGGGAAGGTGACAGCATTCCGTGCACCTTTGGCGTCCAATCATGCCGGCCACATGACCACGGAGACGTCCTTGGACAAGCGCTGGCTCTTCGGCTTTGAAACGGAGATGAGCACCGGCCCCCTAGATTCGGAAACGACTAGCACGAATGTGCAAGGGAACCTTTACCTTTACCTTTATCCTTTTATTAGTACATTCCAGTCATGAGTTTTGCTGCAACTGCATAACTTTAGTAAAACAACCTATCACTTCAACCAAATTGAGTCAAGGGCCTTTCTTTCTTATGTGTAGCTTTTACACATAAAGATAAGATGAATGTTACAAATAAAAACACATTACCTCATGTGAATTCAATATTAGGCACTCTCTCCTGTCATAGAAAGACTATGGATTTTGAAAAATGAACATATACCTCATACCTGAAAGAGGAGTCCTGAGAATTTCTCCTCATCAGAGTGTCTGGTTATGGAGATGGAAGGCTGAGGGCCTCCTTTTTGTTAGCTGAGTATCCCAGTAGCCTTTGCACACAGAAAAAGAGATCTTGCACTTCACCTGCATGGAAGACATGGAGGAACATTACACCGTTCTCTTCAGTTCCAGAGAGCTCCATAAATGCAGAAGCTAAAAAGTTACTAGGCACAGAAAAAATACAGAGATATTTGGAGAAGATGGCACATGATTTCTCCCTCATGGTTGCTGCACAAAGGACAGCCCACTTTATTCACAAAGAGGGCAAGAAACTGGAGATGGAGGAAGAGACTGACATGTTCACTCAGATTGTAGGCTTTGGATTCAAGGTTTTGCTCTGGGGAAAGATGTCCTTATGCATCACGTTGCACTCTAGGATGTCCAGTAGAAAAGATTACATCATCCCATGGGATTTCAAATAAAAATTCTTATGTTAGTTGTTACATCGATACTTGTTGCTTGCTGCTGGACTTCTTTAGTTATAATTTCAGTTAAAATAATGAAAAATGAACAATTAGTATTACAATATTATATTAGATTTGTTGCAAAAAGTCATTTATTGCTATAACTAGGATACCTGGAGAGATGTACATTGAACTGGAGAAAAACAAGCAGGTATATTTAACTAGGAATTATTGCTAATTCCATCTAGACCTAGAATTGTTCTGGCTCAGCTACATCTTGGTTATTTTTATAGAAAATATAGTCTTGAGAATTTTGGTCATATATGTAAATGTACATATAAACCATCATGTAGTGTATATATTTTACATGTTAATGCAACTCTTTTGTGTAAATATTGTTGCGCTATGTAATAATATAATTATGGTTACAAAAGTATGAAATACTGGGATATGCATAAATGGTAAAAAAAAGAAGTGAATATTTATTAAGACAGTTGACAAAGGCAGAGCTGCTTGTACATCACCATCATGATTCCAAATGAATGAGCTAAAGAGGTGATGTCATAAAGGTGATAGTAACAACTGAGATGACTTGGAGCTCTTTCTTCTAGCAGGAACTGATAAACTAACATTCTCTTCTGCATTTGAAATTTCAAAAAGGCAAGTCCCCTTCTGATGAAGCTAAAGGAGAGAAATCTACAAGATGGGATATTTCATTCCAATCTCTAGTCATAGTTCCACACTTTTGTGGATGATTCTTGCACTTGGAATGAAATGGATAGAAGAGGCCCTGAGTTGCCCCACAGAATGTATTTGTATCCAGTGGGAAGTGAACTGCACAGGGAAAAAATTACACAACTTTCCAACCACAATTCCTCTGACTACCAAAAAACTAATTCTAGCACAGAACAATCTAACCAATTTACCACTATTAACCATGAGTTATCTCAGTGAACTAGTCCACCTCGATTGCAGCCATAATCTGATAACAATGGACTTGGATTTCAGCTTTCCAGGATTAGACAAACTGACATATTTGGATCTCAGTTTCAACAAGCTGTCTCATATAACATCCTTCACTTTTTCACAACTGAGTAAGCTGCTGCTCTTAAATCTCTCTGGCAATCCATTGATGGTGGAGATTATGCAACAGGCCTTTGAGAAGAACAGTCTTCTAAGATATATAGATGTGAGTGATTGTGGCTTGTCTTACCTCAGTGCTGAAACATTTCAAAAACTGTACAGACTTCGTATTTTGGGAATAAAAGGTAACCCCTGGAATTGTGACTGCAAATTTCTGACATTCTGCAACTGGCTAACAAATACTGATATTAAGTCCCCAGGTGAGATCGAACTTCATGATGAATACCTCTTTTATTCCCAAGTTTCAGTAGGAATGTAGATTCTTCAATTGGCTGTCAGATCCACAGACCTACATAATTATACTCCACTGAGTCCCTGTGTATTTCTGCCACAGACAACATTCACAAATCCTCAGATTAGTCTGTGCAGTCAGAACATCAGCACCGTGACACCATCTCTGAACTCAGTTGAAATTTCCCATTGTTGGCCCATGGTGATATCTTTATTT
The DNA here is from genome assembly GCA_024449315.1 of Daboia siamensis. NCBI lineage: Eukaryota > Metazoa > Chordata > Lepidosauria > Squamata > Viperidae > Daboia > Daboia siamensis. Next base: position 178,382 of record JAKJMR010001136.1, read on the forward strand.
ATAATTATCTGATAATGCCTATACCATGTAAACATGTTCAATTCCTTGTTCCTAATTACTTGCAAACTCAGTATGTATAAAGCAGCCTATGGTTTTCATAAAGAGGGTTTAATTGCAATGCTGCTATATCAGTGTTTTATATAATTAATTTTTATGCTGGGCATATAAAGTGTCCTCTGTTCATCTTAGGCTTAGCTATATGTTTCTGGCTATTAACAGGGTTTTTGAATCTGTATAATAAATCATATAGGGATATTAAAACTAGGTATTCTTTTTGTTTAGAATTGAAATAGATTCAGCAGATCGAAAGGGAGAAAAAGGGTTTTAAAACAGAGATGATCAGAAGAATAAATAGATCTCAGTTGCACAGAGCTTGCAGTTATGATGATAATTAAAAAGTAACTTTGCAACCAATCCTCACATTTATGACTCTTGTAGACTTATCAAGCAAAAGAACTCTGAAGAAAATCATAAGCATAGTCGTAGTTTCACTTAGCAGTCACTTTTTTTAATGACTAGATTGCTGATCCCAATTGTCCATGGTAGAATTAGAAAACGCTGGATATTGGCCTTAAAAGAAATGAAAGCCATGAAAAGGCTTGACTTGTCAAGGGAAATAGCAATTTATTACTGTTATATTTCAAGAAGGATGATATTTAATATATATTGACAGTCTTATCATATAACTATTAATTTGAGCCAGCAGTGTGCTGCAGCTGCCAAAAAAAGCCAATCTAGTTGTAGAGATACCAGCAACTGTTTAAAATTCACACTAGAATTATTCTTGTTTTATGTTTCTTTTTTGCAGGTTTTGAGAATACCACTTGCAGCAAACCAAAAGAAATGCAGGGTTTTTCTCTCATCAGAGCAAAATTGGAGCTCTATTACACGTGTCTTCTGCACTTACAACTAGAAGATTTCATATACATCTGTCTATTAACCTTCTGTGTCTTCTTGGGAGGAACTCTAGTGGCGTGGCTGGTTGGTTTTGGCACAGTGATGTATTACCATCCTGTAATGAGACTATATGATGAACCAGAGGATGAAGAGTACAGAATGATTTAACTTATTGCTTTGGAGCTCTATCAACTGTCAACACCTAATGTAGTTGCACCAACATTTTAGTCCCTTTGTTTCATTGCAAAATTCTTTAGCTGAAGTTTAATTCTTTAACTCATTTCAAGAGAGAGATTTCATTTTATTTCATCATGAATAAAAATATCACCTTGAAGTAGGAAATAGAATGATCGAAAAAGAGGAATATATATCAGAGAAACAAAAATTTCCAATGTGGATGTGTGGGCATGTCTTCCAAAAATGAAATATTCCCAAGAAAATGTAGAAGTAACAGAATAAAGGGCAAGCAAGAAAACCTCCTTTTTATCTGATTGGCTATAAAAAGTTTGTCTCTGAACAGAGATTTTGGTAGGAATAAGCAAAAACAGTCACCCAGGCCTCACTCATGAAAACTGCACAATTGAAAGAATCTGAAAGATTTTTTTTTCCAGTACTGGCATTAAGAGAAGTTGAAAAGAATTACCCCTCTCCTTTTTTAAAGCATTTTGAGTTTCAGCCCAAGTCCCTTTCAACTGAAAAAAACAATTAATGTAATGGAAATGTGGTAAGAACGCATGCCCCCCCCCAAAAAAAATCCTTTTTACTATGCCCCCCCAATCACAAGAATAAAGCTCAGTTCAATGTTTCATGAACTTGAGCAATCCTGGTCATTGAGAAAAGAGGAAACATTGACTCAAGCCTACCTATTCACTAAAGCAGGGCTTTTCAACCAGTGGTACGTGTACCACCTGTGGTACATTGGCATGTGGCAGGTGGTATGTGGCCCTGCCCAGCCCAGCCCAAGGGAGCAGGGGAGGGAACAAGCCAAAGCGGCTCAGCGCAGGACTTGCCATGAATGAGTCTTCAAGAACTGTAGGGCTGCTTGAGGTGAGGCAAAGGCCCCAGGATCAGCCCTTCTGCCATCCCCGGAAGAGAAAGGAGGAGGAGGGGGGCGGAGACAGGAAGGGATATAAAAGATGGCAGTTTGGGCGGGAGAGGGAGAGAAAAAAAAAGACGCAGCCTTGGGAGGAGGAGGAAGAGTCAGCTGGAGCTGCACTGAAGGTAAAAGGAGGAGGAGGGGCAAGAGAGGAGAGGACAAAAAACAGGCCAGGGGGCGCACACAGGTAGCAGCAAAAAACAGGTAAGAAATGTAGCTGGGGAAGGCTCACAGCATGAGAGTCCTTTCTTTTTTCCCTCCCTCCCTCTCATTGTCCCTCCCTCCCTCCTTCCCTCCCTCCCTCCCTCCCTCCCTCCCTTCCTTCCTTCCTTCCTTCCTTCCTTCTTCCTTCCTTCCCTCCCACCTCTGTGCCCAGGAAGGGACAAGGGAACAGACTGCCAGCAGAGCTGGTGGCTGTGCTGCTGGTGGCCATGGCTTGAAAGGCCACTGTAAATTGTTGGACAAGAGCCACACAGCGTTAAGAGCAGAGTGGCAGGAAGATATTTATTTTATTTTTTTATTTTATTATTTTTATTACATTTATATCCCGCCCTTCTCCGAAGACTCAGGGCGGCTTACAAGCTTAGCAGTAGCCTTCACTCTTATGTATATGCCTGCTTGTTAGGGCTTTCACACACACCCCAAGCAGCATTATTATAAAGTCAGCTTATTGTCCCCAACAATCTGGGTCCTCATTTTACCTACCTCGGAAGGATGGAAGGCTGAGTCAACCTTGAGCCTGGTGGGATGCGAATCTGCACTAATTGCAGGCAGCTGGTGTTACTTAAGGAGGCATTAGCCCTCTGCTCCACCAAGGAGGGAGGAGAAAAACAGGCATCCCCTGAAGGAGAACAGCAAATGGCCCTCGCCCTCTTCACACACCCGTGGACTCCGGGGAAGGGGACACTGCGAGCAGCATGAGAGTCCATGTTACCTGCGCTATGCCGTCCAGACCCCTGCCTGGTTTTGGCAGGCAGCGGCGCATTCTCCTCACCGTGTGGAGCGGCCAGGCGAGGCAAATCGGTGACATGCCGAACCTGCCTGTGCATGCACAGAGGCAGTGGAGACTCTCGTGCTGCTCGCAGCCTCCCCTCCCCTTGGAGTCCATGGGTGTGTGAAGAGGGCGGGGGCCACTTGCTGGTCTCCTTCAAAGGATGCCTGTTTTTCTCCCTCCCTCATTACAAATATCTTCCTGCCAACTCTGCTCTTAAAGCTGTGCGGCTCTTGTCCAGCAATTTACTTTCAAAGAGAGCAGGGGACAGAAGAAGCTAAGAAATCCCTCCAATGGGAGATCTATTACCATATAGTCCAGACAAAACACATGGGCAATTCTGTGACCAAAGTGAAAGAAGGGGTTGTAATCCAGAAAGGGATTTCCTAAATCAGGTTTACAGAGCAAAACAGCAGAAAAGTCCTTAATCATGTAATGATTCTGTCATTAAATAAACAATAAATCAACCTTGGTTGAACAGTGTTTCAGGCAATCAGTCTCACATATTTGTTTCAGAGGCTTGCCAATAATAGCTGAAATAAGCAGTGATTTTAGTAACCGTGTTGTCAATGTGGTTTTGGCAGAATCTTAATAAAGACATTGTGTTTTTTTTTCAGGTAACCCTATTTGTCAGTATTACCTTCTCAGGAATAGGATATAGGTATCATTGCTTTCTCTTAAATACCAAAGCAGCAGTTGGGTATTACAAGCTAACAATAATTTTAACATACCAATGTAACTTTTACACATAAACTTTCAAATAAAATTTAAAGTTTCCATTTCACTACCATCAAATTTGCTATATGTAAAATAGATAATAGTTGCTAGCAAAGATCCAAATGTGATTACTGATTAAAGGTAAAGGTAAAGGTTCCCCTGCACATGCGTGCTAGTCGTTTCCAACTCTAGGGGCCGGTGCTCATCTCCGTTTCAAAGCCGAAGAGCCAGCGCTTGTCTGAGGACGTCTCCGTGGTCATGTGGCTGGCATGACTAGACGCCAAAGGCGCACGGAACGCTGTTACCTTCCCACCGTAGTGGTCCCTATTTTTCTACTTGCATTTTTACGTGCTTTCGAACTGCTAGGTGGGCAGAAGCTGGGACGAGTAAAAGGCGCTCAATTAGACAGATGTAAAAAAAAACCAGTGAGATACTATGTAAGCTGTTTGAACACTTTTTTTTTTTAAAAAAAGCAGCATATCTTTCAGAATTGCACTCCAATATTTTATGCACATGCACAAAATTCTCTGATCAATATAAAACTGATTACTATAAAATGGAAGGACTATTTTAATGCAAATAAAGTTTGAATAAAAGGGCTATGTTTTGTTAAAAAAAAAGTATAGTATCTGGAGCAAGAAATAAACTTTTGTGACAGAGAGCCGTTTTGCTTTTTTATTGAAGGAAGTTGCTGAAAGAAAAATTATACTATATTATAGTTGGAAAAAGAAAAATAATATTCAGAGTTTTATTGCTATGGGGTTTTTTTTTGATAAAACACATATATCATATGTGCAAGATCAGTTCTAAGTAGAGAAGCTAATAAGTGTGTCTGTCTGCCAGAATAAAGTAGAAAACATTTCTTCTGAGGTTCAGGGACCTTTTTGCAGTCATGTATTCCTAGTTGTCTGTTTTTATCTCAAATCAAGGCTTCCACAGTGTTTAATCTCTAAACAAAAAGAATAGATACATTTTCTAGTTGACGTTTACTTAAAAATTGAAATTTTTCCTTTCAGCTCTATCTTGAAAGAATCTCTCAACTAAAGTTCTGTGTTCAGAGAATCTGAATGTTCTACATGCTCATTTTTTTTCCATTCATGATTTTCCTTCCCCTACTACATAATTTCCAAATATTTTTAAAGTACATAATTGGGGCAGGGGAACCTTCATCTCTCACAATTTTGAACTAGAATAGAACAGAGCTGGAAGGGACCTTGGAGGTCTTCTAGTCCAGCCCCTGGCTTAAGCAGGAGAACCTATACGATCTCAGACAAATGACTGTCTAGCCTCTTCTTAAAAATCTCCATTGATGGAGTGCCCATGATTTCTAGAGGCAAGCTGTTCTGCTGGTCACTTGTCCTCATTGTCAGGAAATTTCTCCTTAATTCCAGGTTGCTTCTCTTTTTAATCAGTTTCCAACCATTGTTTCTTGTCCTGCCCTCTGGTGCTTTGGAGAATAACGTGACCGCCTCTTCTTTGTGGCAGCTCTCAAATACTGAAACACTGCTATATCATGTCTCCCCTATTTCTTCTTTTATTTAGACTAGCCAAACCCAAGTCCTGCAGCTGTTCTTCATATGTTTTAGTCTCCAGGCCTTTGATCAACTTAGTTGCTCTTCTCTGATTTTTTTCCCAAACTCTCAACATCTTTTTTGTGATATGGTGACCAAAATTGGCTGCAGTATTCCCGGTGTGGTCTTACTAGGGTTTTATAAAGTGGTACTAATACTTTGTGTGATCTTGATTCTATGCCTCTGTTTATACAATCGAGGATTGTATTAGCTTTTTGGGCGGCTGCTGCACACTGCTGGCTCATAGTCAAGTGATCGTCCACTAGGACTCCAAAGTCCCTCTCACAGTTACTGTTTTTAAGCCAGGTCTTGCCTAATCTGTACTTTTACCTTTGGTTTTTCCTGCCTAAATGTAAAACTGTGCTTTTCTCCACATTGAAACTCATTTTGTTGGAATAGGGCCCATTGTTCAAGTTTGTCAAGATTGTTAAGGTAAAAATCACCTTAGTAGAGGGCGAAGGACCGTGCTTCA
>JAKJMR010001136.1:184135-213190 GCA_024449315.1 Daboia siamensis
AAAAAAACGTGCAGTGACAAAGATCTTTTTGGATCCTGAGTTTGTCTTCTGGGGTGCTGGATACTACTGCTAGCTTAGTGTCATCTGAAAATTTGATGAGTTCCTCTTCAATTTCCTCATATAAGTCATTGATGAAGATACTGAAGAGTACTGGGCCTATGATGGAACCTTGTGGTACTCCACTGCTTACCTCTCTCCATGTGGATGTATTGCCATTGAGGATTACTCGTTTACAGTTTGCCAGCCAGCTACAGATCCTTTGGTGGAGATGTTGTCTATTCCACCTTTTTCTAGCTTACCAAGGAGTAGGTTGTGGTCTACTTTATCAAATACCTTATTGAAATCTAAGTGTACTATGTCCACAGCATTTTGCTGGTCTACTAGCTTAGTCACTTTATCAAAGATAATTTTCAAATTATCAATTTTCATTTTAATACAAAACCTCATTGTAACATTAGAAATGAGCCCCCTGTGTTCAGTGAGTATTTGAGCATCCTCTCTTGAAGATTCTGCTCCAGATCTAAACTAGATCAGGATCTCTGTGACCCCACATGTGTACTGATGAGAGCTTATCCCATACATTCTGGGTTTCCCTGCAGCATGTTTAAAACTAATGTGAAATTAATTTTTCTTTGAAATATAGAGACTGCAAATAGCTTGTAACTTATCTATTTCCACAATTCCTGCCTCCATCTCTTAGCTGCTGATTCTAACAGGTCTGTCAAGTGGAAAGGTTTTTCTGCTCCTGGTCTCCTAATACAATTGCAGAAGTGTGAGCACCTGTTACTCGTCCCAGCTGCTGCCAACCTAGCAGTTTGAAAGCACGTAAAAATGCAAGTAGAAAACTAGGGACCACTACGGTGGGAAGGTAACAGCGTTCCGTGCGCCTTTGGCGTCTAGTCATGCCGGCCACATGACCACGGCTTTGAAACGGAGATGAGCACCGGCCCCTAGAGTCGGAAACGACTAGCACACATGTGCGGGGGAACCTTTACCTTTATACAATACGAAGCACACAGAACAGGTGATTATAGGGGCCAGCAATTTATTTTATTTCTCTTTTATATGGAGTGGAAGGTAGATAGAATTCATGTTCTTAATATTTGGGGAACGAACATATGTAAATTATACTCCTTCACATAAGGGATACCTCTCCTCAGACTTTGGTCCTTCTTAGAATTTACCCAATTTCTCTGGAAACAGAAAGCTGGCATATAATTAAGTTACCTATACGCATAGACATTTCAGTGCCAAGAACTGTGCCAAGAACCTATGAACTTACCTGGAGCTGACATAAAGGTGTCAACTGGCAGCCAAGATGACATAGATATCTTCTAATTGCAAGAAGCTGTTTTGCACTTTCAAGAAAAGAAGTTCTCTTCTCATTTAATCATTTGACCGAGCTCTTGATGAGCAGAGAGCATCAGGAAGAACAGCCAGCCACAGCTCCCCTCAGGATAAGACTTGAAAATCCATGGCTCTTGGCCCAGTTCTTCATGGAAACTATCAGGGTCCAAAGAAGGAAGTGCAATGCCACATCATGCCCTTTCCTCTCAGCTCCAAGAATTTCTGGATGGTGGTGCTCCTGAGTACAATCAGCTGGACAATAGGAAGCATAAGCTGTCCCAAGGAATGTACATGCCAATACCTAGCTGTCAGTTGCACAGGGAAACTGCTGGAAGAGTTTCCAGCTATAATTCCACTGGACACCAGGCAGCTGGTTCTGGCTGAAAACAAACTCAGCTACTTGCCCTCACTAGAGTTGAATTTTCTCAGTGACTTGATCTACCTAGATTGCAGCAGCAACACTTTAGGCAAGGACCTGGATTTCACTTTTGTCAGCATGATCAAGCTTATCTACTTAGACCTCAGCTTTAACAACCTCACACAGGTAACGTCTGGCACCTTTTCACAGCTCAGCAGTCTGATGGTGCTAAAACTCTCAGACAATCCCAGCCTGGTGGAGATTGAGAAGGACTCTTTTGCCAACAATACCTTGTTGAGGCATCTAGATGTGAGCCGCTGCAGCTTGATGTTTATTGATACAAGTACAGTCAGAGACCTGCCTAATCTGAGAAGTCTGGGCATAGGTGAGAACCCCTGGTTCTGCAATTGCTCCTTCATGGAACTATGTAGCTGGTTGAAGGAAAGTGGCATAACTATTCCAGGTGAGTTTGAAAAACTGGGATTATTGTGGATGTATTCTGTTCTAGATGACTATTGTATAACCAGCAATTTTGTACTGAACTACTGCTGTTTCTCCTCAGCTCATAAAATAAGGAACGTAAGCCGACGCATTTTACACCTGTGGAGTTGAATAAAGATCTCTTTAAAATGAAACTAAAAATTCTAGATTAAATAATAGACTAGCAGATAACAGAGCTGAAAGGGACCTTGGAGATCTTCTAGTCTAACTCCCTGTTCAAGCAGGAGACCATTCTTAAAAAACCTCCGGTGATATATATGATTCTTACATTTAAAGCAAAGGGATATCTTTTATTTAGAATTTTGCTAAGTATTGTTGTTGTTGTCTTCTTTGTAATTAAGATTGACAAAACATTATGTAACTCACAAAATATTTCAGCTCACACGTGCAGTTTTACACTATTTGGCCTCTTCCATCAGGCTTGTTCAATAGTCAATTCCTATTCTTCATGCATCTCAGAAAGGCAAATAGAATTTAAAAACTAGATAACTAACGTATTGCCTAAGAGAGCTCCACTTCTCACTGATGTCATACAATTCAACTATAGTATTGCTGTCCACTCTGTGTCAAAGAGCAACACTGTGTGTGTGAAATAAACACTTCATTTTACATTCCTCTGGTTTGTGTGAGGGCAATGTTAAATTTTAATGCTCAGTGTAAGTATATCCAACAGCAGGAGCTCCTCTTTCTTTCCCCTAGCTGAAATAAGACACATCTTATTCCATGCTAGCCAATGGCAAAAGATAACACTGATAATTAAGAAGCTTCAGTTGACTGTCATGTGTGTGGTCTATTCATGCCATTCTCCAAAAGTAAGATAAGGGTGTATGATATTGAAATGAACTTTTATTGTCAAAGTACAACTATGTGTACATTGAGATTACTGTAGCTGAGCCTCCCTTTGTGCTCCCACCCCCCAACACACAGTGACAACAAACCCTCCATCTTACTACACCATGTGAACCAACTACACCACACACCGGCCTCCCAAGTCAATTCTGCATAAAATTCACAAAAGTTATTTCCCGTTCAAAAGCCTAACAGCCCACGGATAAAAGCTGTTTTTCAGCCTGTTGGTGCGGCTGGCTATACTCCTATATCTCCTACCCGATGGTAGGAGAGTAAAGAGATACCGTCCAGGATGTGAGTCATCCCTGAGAATTTTCCTCACTCTTCCAAGGCAACGAGCCCTGGCAATGTCATCCAGTGGTGTCAGGGGACAGCCCACAATGTCTTGTGCTGTACTCACCACCCTCTGTAATACTTTCCTATCCATGTCTGTCAGACCAGCATACCAAACCACAATACCATACGAGAGGACGCTCTCTATAGTAGACCGGTAAAAGAGGGTCATTACCCGTTGTTCTACCCTGTTCTTCTGTGACTTATTAATATATTTAAGGATGAATATATAAAGATCCTTGTAGTGATGTTGCAGACATATTAGATAGGGTGTGCTATATGTTATTTATACAGATGATTCTATATTGTTGGTTGAAAACCTGAATGATTTGCCACATCTGGACCATACAACAAATACACGGAAGCAAAGAGATGCAGAACATGTTACATTTTTGGCTAAGATTTTTCTAATATGACTATCCTAGACCAAGCCAAGTCCCAAAATGCCAGGGAATGTCTAGATGTCTGGCACTTTGACAAATCAGCCATCAATGAGACAAATAGACATTAACAACATCTATAGATTGTGCAAGAGACTATCACCCAGACCAAAAGGGAACAAAAAGACCCCCAGCACTTCTTCACCAGCAATCAGCACACAGATTAGCATAGATTAACTCCAAGGTTAAAATCAGACTAACAACCAAGCAAACTGTAAGGTTTTGCTGGCAAATAAAATCTGAAACTCTCACAAGCCAAAGCAGAAACTCAGACAGCAGCTTCAGGAATGGGAAAAACAGCTCTTTAATTGGCCGAGAAAAGCAGCTGGGTGGGCAACCTCCCGGCACATGGGCAGCAGAGTGCTAGGGAAGAGCCATGCTGGGGGGGGGGGCAAGGGGGGGGTCTTCATTTTTTATAAAGAGTCTTGCCTAATCGCAACAGCATGAGACAGTAAGGGGACAAGGAAGTGGTTTGATTGGCTTTTAAAAGGTTAAACAATAATTATGTGTCATCAATTCCTTTGGCGTCACCATTTCATTTGCCTCCAGGTATGTGACTCCTTTTGTTTAAAGTAAATGGCGTTTTCCCTGTAAGCAAGCATGGTGTACAGAAGTGAGATAGCATTAATTAAGTTAGCCTGAGATTGATCCGATTTCTCTTCAAAACAATACTCCAATCAAGAAACTGCCAAAGAAGCCAACAGCAAACAGTCCAACCAAACAATCTCTAAGACCAGCTCCACCAACACTGACAGGCAAGCCACCAGAATATAAACTGACAGCAAACTGCACTCCTTACTAGCACTGATGATTGTTACCTAGTTCAGGTAATGAAACATCTGCAAGAAAACAAGCAAGCTCAGAGAGCACCAAGGACCATTCATTTAGCTATGTTCCCTTTTCTTTTCTTTGACTTCAGGCCCATAATAAATTTTGTTTCCTATATCTCCCTCTTTTGTATTTTCATGTTTTCCTAAAAGTAGCTTTGATAGTCACATACAGCATATATGTGAGTGTACTAAAGCCTGATAATCAAGAACCAACTCCCTTTGTTCTGAGACAAATTAGTTGTTTTATATATTGAGAAATAAAGATGCGGGAGAAACTAAGGCTCACTCCTCTTTCCTTGTTTCTAGGACAGAGCCAAAGGCAAATGAAATGTTTCCTGCCACCCCACTGAGAGAATACAATAACCATAATTGCAGACAATATCTATATGATTTAAGATGCAATTCTCTGTATTTCCAATTAAAAATTAGGAACATTATGGGAGAGATCTCTTGCCACGGACAACTGCTAATCAGAGTAGCCTATGTGACAATAGATAAATTGCCCTAAATATATCTCTACAAATGTTGGATAAGAATCACAAGTGTGTACATAGGAAAGATAAGTCATTCTCACTTCATCTATTTCTGCTGATTTTATCTTCCTTCCTTTCTGCTGCTGGAGAGAGCAGACATGCAGAAGTGGGGCTCTCTTGAATAATCTAATTAAAAACCTAAAAAAAATCCCAAACATGCACAGAATTACAACCACAGGTTAAAAAACGGGAATGAAGTAAAAGGCTGGACTTGGAGAAAAGAGAAATCTTGGAAATCAAATATTTATTTGGATGCAAAGTTCCAAATTCTGGTGAGTTCTGCTTGTACCTTTATCAGACTGCAGTTCCTTTGTTCTCCTGATGACACTGGGGAAATACCAGCATTGGCAAAGTTTTTCAGTTGAGAAAATTTTCTTTGTATAGATTGAATTGTTTTTCTTCAATCTTGACTGCATAGTTCTTTTTAACATTAACAGAGCATACTTACTAAGACATAATTGCAAAATAAATTACATTGAGATCTGATTGCATGAGTGTTCTTTTTCCCTCTCTCTATTTCAAATGAAAGAAGTGCAGATCTGTTGCAAGGGAACTTTTTTTCCCCTTTCTTTTTCTCTCTGCATACAGTATTTATAAGAATTTATAAGAATTCCAGTCTTCACTAACTAAATGATCACGAATGAATTGAACACATTTTTTTAAAATATGCTGAATGATCCTGAGAAAACTGAGTGAACATTTTAAAAAGCTGTTGCAACTACTGCAAAGTTTTACAGGCGGATCTTAAATTTTTATTTACCTAGATTGTAAATTTCCCCAGAACTGCTTTTATTACCCTGAACTGCAATTATCATTCTAGCTTCTTTTGTAGTCAGAGACTGCAATATTTTTTTACAATATTTTTAAATTTCTAATACTTTTAAAAATTTTGTGAATTTTTGTGGCCTACCTCGTATTATCTTTTTATATCATATATATATACATACATATACATATACATGTACATGTACATGTACATATACATATACATATACGTAAAGGTAAAGGTAAAGGTTCCCCCACACATGCATGCTAGTCGTTTCCAACGTAAAGGCCAGGCAACTGAAGGGCAAGAAAGCAGAGGGGAAAAGATAAATACAAAACACTTGTGGACAGGGAGGAAAGGGATAAACTTTCAAGGGAGTAGCAAACTTGGCCAGCACCGCGACTTCTGCATAAAGGGCAACAACCACCCCAGCTACCCCACCGCGGGTCATCCCAGTCTGGGTAAATGCCCAGGAATCCAGCAGAAGGGAAGTCCCATGGCTGGAGTGGAAGGCACCACCCTGGGTGTCACATTTGATGGGGACCCTCAACAGTTGGGGTTCTTCCTCACCCATGTCCTCATGCACATGCAGGAATACAGGCGAGAAATCCCCAGGGAAGGAGCCAGGGTCAGAGTCATCACCCTAGGCCTGGAAGGTGCTACTGCCAGATGGATGGTGACCCTGCACAATGTTGATGTGCCAGAGCTCCGGAACTTCAACCACTTCATGGCAGCACTGAGATGGCATTCCGAAGAGTGTGGACATGGTTTCCTGCCAAAGAGAAAGAGGGAGGCAACAAGACCCCTGGCAGCACCACCGAGCTCAACTGCCTGCTTCAAAAGTGGCAAGGAAGGCCACCGAGCTGTGGAATGCTGTTTGAAGACCCCCACAAACAAAACAGATCATCGGAGGAAAACCGACCAAACCTTTCCAATGCCCAAAAGATACGGCCCTGAAGAGTACTGAGGTCATAGAGTTCTGTCCCTCCCCAAAATTGGGAGGGGAAACCCCGCCCCCACTGGAGAAAGAACCAGGGACATCCCATAGCGACTACGATGATGACCACCTGGTAAGTGGGCTGATTGCGTCAATTATAATGCCCATAGAACTGTTAATCCCAGGCATGGGGATAAAAGTAGCCCTAAAGGCCTTACTAGACTCAGGGTGCACTAGATGCTTAATAAGCCCCACCCTCTTGGGAAAGCTGGAGATCCATCTAAGGAGACTAAAGAACCCAATTGCATTCTGCCAGCTAGATGGGCCCACTGCTGGAGGCTCCCAGCCACCTTTGCCACTGAACGCTTTGGTTTAACCATGGGGAGCCTCTCTGAGTAACCCTTATTCCACCTGGCATGGAATTGCCCTTTCTCCTAGAGCTCACATGTCTGAAAAAATGGAAGCCGTGAGTGGACTGGTGGGAGGGGTATTTAAGGTTCCCAAAGGAACAGAAAACTCCAGTTAGCAACCACAACAACCCAAAAAGGAAGGGAGCCAAATCGAGAACCAGTGGTGGCTGCAAAGAGCGAGTTGCTGAGACCAGACCGAAAGAATACATGATTTGGCTGAAGTATTCAACAAGAGGGGCTCAGATGAACTCCCTCCTCACCAGCCCACAGAATGTGCCATTGAAATTATCCCTGGAGATGAACTGCCAAAACCTAAACTGTACTCCATGACTCCCAGGAACTTAGATGAACTGCACCAGTTCATAGATAAAAACCTGCCTCGGGACTTCATCTAGCGGGCCAGACCCCAAGTGGCAATCCAGGTGCTATTCCGGGAGAAGAAAGATGGGTGTCTTCATCTCTGCATGCATTACAAGGGGCTGAATGTGGTGTGCATGGAGAATGTGTACCCCTTGCCCCTCATGAACGACATGCTGGCCCACATCTCTAAGGGGAAAGTATTTTCTGAACTGGACTTATGGGAGGCTTATTACTGGGTCAGAATTAGAGAAGGGGATGAATGGAAGATGTTTTTAATTACACCCTCCCCTGGGCTTTTTTCAATTTAAAGTGCCCCCTTATGGATTACAATGAGCCCCTGCATTGTTCATGCAACTGATAAATGAAGGGCTACACGAGTACTTGTATAAAGGAGTTTTGGTGTACCTGGATGATATATTAATCTAGACTGAAACAAAAGCAGAGCACTTAAAACTGGTCAGAGTGGTCCTAAACAAACTCCATGCTGCCAAGTTATATGCCAAGCTTTCAAAATGCAAATTCCACAAAGAGAAGATCAACTACCTAAGCTATCGGATCTTACATGAAGGGGTGGAAATGGACCCAGAAAAAGTGTGTGCCATTTTAGAATGGGAAACCTCACGCATCAGGAAGCAATTGTAAAGCTGCTTGAGTTTCGGCAATTTCTATAGGCAGTTCATTCCCTCCTTTGCGCAGATTGCACTCCCCATTATGGACTTATTGAAAACCAAGGAGATAAGCCAAACCTAGCCAGCCACTAAAATGAACTATGGAATGCCAAGCCACAATCGAAAAGTTTAAAAGACTTTTTTCCGTGGAGGCACCCAGATCCAGAGAGACCATTTGTCATTCAGGCTGACTCTAGTGATGTATTGCTCCAGAAAAACAAAAAAGGTCCAACTGCAACCCTGCACTTACACTTCAAAAAAGTTAACTCAGACAGAACAACTCTGGGCAGTGTGGGAAAAAGAAGCCTACATTGTAAGGTGGACCCTTCTCACTTGGAGACATTTCCTTGAAGGGAGCAAAATCCCTTTCCAGGTTTGGACTGACCACAAAAACCTGTAAGTGTTGAAAACTCTGAGAAAGCTGTCCCCCAATTTTACCTTCCACTATTTACCAGGGGGAATTCCTGGCAGACAGCCTATCTAGCTGCTGCAGTAAAGGCCAAAGTAGTCAAGCCTCTACCTCCAGCGCAGCAATTAGCAGCTCCAGTAACCATGAGGGTGCAATCAAAAGGCATCCCACCATTATATAACACTATCACCTGGACCTTGAAGCAAGCCTTGGGGGAAAAAAATGGTTCCTTAGTCATAAAAACCTCTGCTCCATGCAGGAGGGGCTGGCATGGTAGGAGGAAAATTATATGTTCCAGCCAGCCAGAGACTAAAGACTATGCACTGACTATTGAGGTCTGAACACTGTATATGTGGAAAATGTGTGCTCCTTGCCTCTCATGAAAGATATGCTGTCCCACCTATCGAAAGGAAAAATATTTTCTAAGTTGGACCTGCGGGAGGTGTACTATAGAGTTAGGAACAAGGTAGGGGATGAATGGAATGGAAAACCACTTTCAACTGACCCCTAAGATGTTTTCAATTTAGAGTGCTCCCTTTTGGTCTGCAAAAGTTCTTCTGAAACAATGCCAGTTTCAAGAGTTCTGCTTTCTTGGGAGTATTAGCTGAGGCAGGACCTTACAAAAAGACAGACTAGAAATAAAAATTAAAATAAGTAAGAAAATGGTAAGAGAATACCTGTCTGATCTTGATGAATATAAATCATCAGGACCTGAGTTCTGAAGTTGCTGGCAGATGTTATCCCAGAACCATTGCATCACATCTTTAAAAAATCTTGGAGTACTGTGGAAGTACCAGAGGATTGGTAAAGAGCTGATGTGGTTCCCATCTTCAAGAAATGAAAAAAAAAAAAAACAGACCCAGGAAACTACAGACCAATCAGCCTAACATCAATACCTGGGAAGATACTGGGAAAAATAATCAAAAAACAAATCTGTTAACATCTAAAAACTAATAAAGTTATAACTAGTAGCCAGCACAGGTTTGTTAAAAAAAAACATGCCAGACAATGCAAAACTAATCTTATTTCATTATTTGATAAAGTGACTAAATAAATGCTGTGGACATAGTATACTTAGATTTCAGTAAGGCATTTGATAAAGTAGACCACAACCTACTTCTTGGTAAGCTAGAAAAATGTGGGACAGACAGCATCACCACCAGATGGATTTGTAACTGGCTGACCAACCACACTCAATGAGTATTTTTTTAATAGTACTACATCTACATGGAGGAAAGTAAGCAGTGGGGTACCACAAGGTTCCATCTTAGGTCCAGTACTCTCCAATATCTTCATAAATGACTTAAATGAGGGCATAGAAGAGGAACTCATCAAATTTGCAGATGACACTATGCTGGCAGGAATAGCCAACACCCCAGAAGACAAGCTCAGAATCCAAAAAGATTTTGACAGACTTGAACTATGGGCCCTATCCAACAAAAAGATATTTAATGTGGAAAAAAGCAAGGTTTTACACCTGGGCAGGAAAAACCAAAGTTACAAGTACAGGTTAGGTGCATCCTGGCTCAAAAACAATAACTATGAGAGAGATCTTGGAGTTTTAGGGGCCAATCACTTAAACATGAGCCAGCAGTGTGTGACAGCAAGCAAAAAAGCTAATACAATCCTTGTTTGGATAAACAGAGGCATAGAATCAAAATCACGTGAAGTATTAGTATCACTTTATAAAGCCTTAGTAAAGCCACATCTGGAATACTGTATCCAGATTTGGTCACCACAATACAAAAAAAGATGTTGAGATTTTGGAAAAGATGCAAAGAAGAGCAACTAAGATGATTAGAGGCCTGGAGACTAAAACATATGAAGAATGGTTGCAGGATTTGGGACTGGCCAGTCTAGAGAAAAGAAGAGTAGGGGTGACATGATAGCAGTATTCCAGTATTTGAGAGACTGTCACAAAGAGCAGGGGGTCAATTTATTTTCCAAAGCACCAGAAGGCAAGACAGGAAACAATGGATGGAAACTAATCAAGAAGAGATGTAACCTGGTATTAAGGAGAAACTTCCTAACAGTGAGGACAATTTACCAGCTTGCTTTCAGACATTATGGGTGCTTCAGATTTTTAAGAAGAGACTGGATACCCACTTGTCTGAAATGATATAGGGTCTCCTGCTTGAACAAGGGGCTGGACTAGAAGACCTCCAAGGTCCCTTCCAGCTCTATTCTGATTATTATTATTCTTCCTAAACCATCCCAAAATTCATTGGATTCCACTATAGTACAACCTGCAGAAGTCCTGAGAAGCAAAGCCCAAAGCATTTCAAACATTTTGAAATTTATAAAAAAAAGATGAGATCTAAAGTAAGTGTGACATTGCATTATTTTCAGAAGGGATTTCAGACTTACAGTCTGGGTATGTGGTAGAAGTCTATGAGGCTAACCCTTTCCCTAGTGTTATTTCCGCAACAGAGTTCACAATAGTTGCTATACAAGAACAATTACTGAAATTTCAAACTAATTCAGAACACATTATGGTTGTTTATTGACCTGTAGCATACTGATAATACCAGACCTTGAACTGACAAATTGCCTCACCCAGTAGTTTCACACTGAGGTTCAAAAGGAGCAGAGCATCAAAAGATTTATTGATAAAGAATTCTGAATGACAGCACAAGATTTGAAGTAGTTGCTAGGCCTGTAAAAGATAAGGTTCCAGGCATCTTTTTGCTGTTAGCTTTCAGAATGGTATCCCCCTTGAGCAAGTGCCCCCTCCCCCCCATGTATGGATTTTACAGGGGATTTCAGTATTTTTACAAAAAGTGTATCTTGTGCGGCATTTTCAGCTATATTGATAACCAGGAAGCATCATGTGATCAGTTCACTCTGAGTCGGACTCTTCAAATATAAATAACCATATATTACTCTATGGGACTCAAACCCTCTAGTGCAGGGGTAGGCAACCTCGGCTCTTTTATGACTCATGGACTTCAACTCCCAGAATTCTTGAGTCAGAAATGAACTCATGGATCTTCCCACTTTAGATAACTAATTAGAGTGCATTCTGAGAGCTTCTAGGTATCCTGCAACTACTGAGTGCCATCCTTTGTTAGCATGATTTTTAGCATAAATCAAGGTCTGTGTCATTCCTATGTTTCCTCCACAGACCCTGCCAATGTCACCTGCCACAGCCCTGTTTTTATGCATGGCTTGAAAATGCTGGAAGAGGTGCAGGAAGAACTCTACTACAAGTGCTACATACATTTCAGCAACCAAGACTATCTCTTTCTGGGGTTAGTTGGCTTTGGTATATTCTCTGCTGGCACTGTGTTGGCCTGGCTGTTGGGAGTATGTGCAGTGATATATGAATTCTTAACTGCCACAGGAGAAGATGATAAGGAGGAAGAGGAAATGGAGAACTAGAATGACTCGTCTCAATGGAGCTTCAAGTATGTTTATTTGAAGTATCTCCCAGGCCGTTCACTAAGGTTGCAGTAATTATAACGCAAACAGTGGGACCTCCTTCTCCGTAGAGAAGAATAAACAGATTGTACTGAGGCTGTAATTGTTAGCAACTCTACCAAAGTAGATACCATTCAACATTATTTTAATTTACATATTTTATCCTACTGTAAAAGATGGTTCAGAATAAAAGTCAAAACAATTAAAAAAATAAATATCACACTTTCACATAATTTCACGTACTTGTCACAGCTATAAACCAAGAATTATCATCACCATTTCAATGCTATAATAATGGTGGAAAATCCATCCTGAGAAAATGGGAGAAAAAGAAACTGCACTTTTATCTAGGCATTTTCATATTTATAGTTCTGCTTCCAAAAAGCCCCCAGCCTATACATTTTATCTGGACTAAGAATTACACTGTGAAACAAATGTCAGATTGAAAGATTCCAAGGATAGGATTACTGGTATATACATAGGCATCAGACTAATACAAACTTAAAAATAACAGGATTTCCATCACAATTGTCTGGGGAAAAAAACTGCCTAGAGCAGCAGTGCTCACCTAAGGACTGGAGCTATCTTGAGTAAAAAAAAAATCTTATGTTTTAAAGTATATTTCTTTAAAATTTAAACAGTTAATAACATTCCACAATAAAAGAAAACATGCATGAGTAATAATAAAGCATTGTCTTACTTACCCGGGCTGAAAATCATTCCAGTGAAACCCTAACATTGACTCCACTCTTCTTAGGCCCTTGTTATTGAACCTTTTTAAAACGTATTCTTGAGAAAGGTAAAAAAAAAAAAAGGCTAAACATCAAGTACATTTCACCTTCTAAAAAGAGATACTATATCCACCAGACTCCAAAAGCATGGGAGACACTGTTCCACAATTCAGGGAACTCAACATAAATTAATAGTGACTTGGCCGGACAAGTCCCTTCATTCCTGGAGATCATAGCCAGCACCAAGATGGACCACTTGAATCGAATTATTGATCACTTATAGTAGGGGTAGGCAACCTCGGCTCTTTTATGACTCATGGACTTCCAACTCCCAGAGTTCCTGAGTCAGCACAGCTGACTCAGGAATTCTGGGAGATGAAGTCCATGAGTCATAAAAGAGCCGAGGTTGCCTACCCCTGACTTATAGGAAACAGAATCTCCACAGGAGTCCTTGCTGCCTAGATCAAGAGGGTTCCACATAACAAGGTTTGGTTACATATGAAAGGCAAGCATTCCCCAAGGAGGGGGTTAGAAACAAATCAAAAATAGAGCCCACCTGCAGAGTAGACAAAGCATCTTGGTCAAAGGTGAGCAGGACATCAGGAATGGTAAAGAGTACTCACCCATCTCCCCTTAACTCCTGAACAACACTCTGTTCTCAAGTCACCCAGAAGATTTGAGTTGAGAATGAGCAGACCATGGCTCTGGCAAAGGCCTTGCTCACTTGGCACATAGCCTGAGGTATCACAAGTTCTCTGACTAGCAGAAGCAAATTAACTTTTCTTCTGTACTATAGTAATGCAGACCAGAGTTAAAAGCAGCTCACCCCCATCAATATTCCTTTTGTCACTGGCATTCAGTGGGGGAATGTCACTGGGGGGCAAAGGCAACTCCAGCATTAGCTTTTCCCTCACCTTTCTTGCTTGCTGTTGAACAGGGCTTTTATTTGACCCACTCATCAGTTGGTGTACTATGCACAGAAGTCTCTGGGGCTCATTTCAAGCCTTCCCACACATGACTCAGTTCTTTCTACATTTCTATAGGTATGCTTTAGAGTCCAGAAAGATGAACAAGGCTATTGTCATGGGAATATTTTGTTTGATGGATGTTCTTGCTCCCCTTGGATAAGGACAAGGCTTGAAACTGAAGCTTCCATGCCTCTCTTTTTCTTCATCTTAACAATTAAAGAATTAAGAATTAAAGCATAAGTGATTAGTTGGAGGCCTGTAATAGATTGAGAGAGGAAAGACAAAGGGGCCTCCAGAAAACAACAGCAAATAGGCTGGAGTAAGACTTTCTCTCTGAATTGTCTGCAGGGCTAGTCCCTAATTCTGGATTGAATATATATTTGATATTCTGTTTGCAGCTGTTGCACATGGTGGCTATGGTTGTATCTGGCAGGAACCTGGAGATCCAGAAGCATCCACAGGACACCCCAGTTCACAAGGAACCTTGGTTATATGCTGCCAAGAACCCTTGTTTTAATAAATCATTTCATATAGAACTGTTGCTGTATGTTAGTCAGTAAGTAAACTTGTTAGTTGATGAGATAACAAAAGGCAGGCATGACTAGTATCTGGATGAACAACCAGGAGGAAATTTCAAAGCTGCAGGCAAGACTGGAAAGTTGAAACAAAAACCTAGAAAAAGACGACAAGCTACTTCAGGATTGTTCCCAAGAACTCCGTGGATGTGTCCAGTGCTTTTTTTTATCATAGAACTCACCAGAACGGAGTTCCGGCATCCTTTTTTTTTGAACAGATTTTCCAAGTTTTAAAGGTAACTTTTGAACATTTAATGTTTGGTCCATATGGACTTGAATCGCCCTGTCAAGCGTAGCAGGTCAGCGGCAAAATCATTAAAACGGTGCATGCGGGCTGCTTGTGTGTCGAGTCCAATGCATGCGTACTTCATCCAGCTACTCGGCTTCTGGCACTGCTTGGCTTGTGATAGGTCATGTGGTTGCACGCTGAGTGCTTACTGTGTGTGACAACCATTATGTTTCATTATACAACAGATGTGGGTGGGTGTGTGTACAGTGATTGACGGCGTGCGAAAGGTAAATAAAAGATTAACAAGATGTGAGTTCCGGCACCCTTTTTCTTACAAAAAAAAAAGCACTGGATGTATCCACTGAATCATTGGAAGGTAAATTTGACTCAGGGGCATCTTTAGTTTTACTGTGATTACTGTGAATTCTTTCTAGGTAATCTCTGCAAATAATATAGGTGCAGACACTGTTAGTGAGATGAAGTCATCGGAGTTTTTCCGCATGTGTCTTATTATGTAAAGTTTGCCCTATGTAGTCATGTCTGACTGTAAGGGGCTGTGCTCATTTCCATTTCTTATCCAAGGGAGCCTACATTATCCGAATACATTTCCATAGTCATGGGCCAGCATGACAATATGCAGAGGTCACAGAACACTGTTACCTTCCCACCAAAGTGGTACCTATTAATCTACTTGCATTTGCATGCTTTTGAACTGTTAGGTGGGCAGGAGCTGGGGCAAGTAATAGGAGTTCACCCCATCAGATCTCAAATCCAGGCTGTTAGCTTTCCAGCTGACAAGCTCAGCATCTTTTCACCACTGAGCCATCGTACCCACCTCATATTATGTAATAGGTAACAAAAAATTGTAACAGAAAGAATAATACCAAGAAGTAAAACAAAGTGACCCAAAAATATATTCATATAGGTTTAAGGGGGAAAAAATCTTTTGTATTGCCTCCAGGACCATATAAAATGTACAAATAATGTGCTTGATCAATACTTGCCAATGGAACTGTATGTACAACCATAAAGAGCTCTTCACAGCCAAGTTAGGGTGCTATACACCAGTCATTTTATTGGCAGAATATTATACTGGCATAACATTTTTTGCTCCCCAAAAGGGCAATTTCTATCCTGCATTGGCAAGATTCTGGCAAATGGCATTGTCCTTCTTTGTAATGTACAGGGCGTGTTAAAGATAGGAATATTGGATTTCTACAGCTTTCTTTCCCACTCCACCATCAAATGTTATCAGCCAATAGGCAAACATGAAGAAATCACTTTCATTAAATAGGGATAGGGTTAGAACTCTAGGAGTAGGCAAGTTTGGATTAGGAGATTTAGGCCAGTTCAAACTTGTTCTGGTTTTGTGC
Source organism: Daboia siamensis (assembly GCA_024449315.1). NCBI lineage: Eukaryota > Metazoa > Chordata > Lepidosauria > Squamata > Viperidae > Daboia > Daboia siamensis. The sequence continues at coordinate 200,173 of JAKJMR010001136.1, forward strand.
AAGTGTTTGCGTAGGTTTGTTCAAAAGTAAGCCCAATTATCTGATCCTCAGCTGATTCTCAGGCTCTTTTTTGGGCTTAAATTTAGAACTAACCTGGAACACTACCAAATCCATGCCTCAAAGCAGCCCAAACAATAATGGCATGAAAAGAGTTGTTCTGTAATACAGTAGACTCAAAATCGACTCTCTTTCTCTCCTATTTCACTATGGAAATCTACCTTCCCCACCATCATTGCTTCTCAGTTGTCCTACAGATGGATCCAGGTCTCTAAGAAGTGGATCAGTTTAGAGATCTGGTGGACAAATAGGAAATGGCTCATTGGAAAGAACTAGACATTTCATTGCTCAAAGCAAAATGCAAAAAGGCTTGGGAAAGCCTATAACAGTAGGTACCAGGCTGACTCTAGGGGTCACCTGTTAACACTAAGCAGGGAGTTGGTGAAGCATGTCACACTGTACCTATGACAAAGCTTACCAGAAGCCAACATGGGTTTGTTAACAACAGATCATACCAGACAAGCCTTATTGCTTTCTTTGATGAAGTGACTAAATTAGTGGATATGGGAAACACTGCAGATATACTGTAAAATATTTAAACTTCAGTAAGGCATTTGACAAAATAGACCATAACCACTTCTTGGTAAGTTAGAACAGGACTTTTCAACCTTTTCACCCATTGTACCACTTTTAGGATATGGCAACATCCGAGTACCACCAGTCGCCTAGCAAGGTGTCAAAAACTTGATGACCAAAAAAAAAAAAAGGAAAAAAGTGATGAAGTACAGGTAGTCCTCGACTTACAACAGTTCGCTTAGTGACTGTTTGAAGTTACAGTGGCACTGAAAAAAGTGCCCCCCAAGTCACAGCCGAGCAAGACACCTGCCTGCCCGCCCAGCAGTGCTCTTTCTCCTGTCCGAGGTTTTCATTGTTGTGAGCATTTTTGTTAAGGATTGGCAGTGGAGGTGGGGTGGGTGGGGTGTTTGGTTTTTATTCCCCCCGTCTGCTGGATGGTTGCAGCAGGTTTTGGTCACTTCACATGACCCTGGGACACTGTGACCATCATAAATATGAATCAGTTGCTAAGCATCTGAATATAAATCACAAGACCTTGAAATGCCAGGATCAGCGCCGAGCTCCAACTGCAGCCTGGCGCTGATCCTGGCGCTTCCACTGAGCCCTGACAGCCCTGCAGCTCCAGCCATCTGTCGCTCAGGCTTGTGCGGTGTTGTCACTGGTTCAGCTCATTCCCCTCCCTGCTACCACTTTTCTAGGATGGTCGCGTACCACCTGCCAGGTGCCAATGTACCACAGGTGGTATCCATACCACTAGTTGAAAAGCCCTGAGTTACAACAATGTGGGATAGACTGTACCACTACAGTATGGATTCACCAACTGCATTCAGAGTATAGTCTTCAATGGAACTACATCTACATGCAGGGAAGCATGCAATGGGGTACTTCAAGAACTCTTCAATATCTTCATAAATTATCTAGATTAGGGGAGAGAAAGAATGCTTCTCAAATCTGCAGACAACATCAGATTGGGGGCAGTTTGTAATACTTTGAAGGAGAGACTCAAGATTCAGAAGAATCTTGACAGATTTAAGCAATCAGCTCTAGCTAAGAAGATAGTGAGAAATGTAAGGTCTTGCACTTCAGCACGAAAAAAACAAATGCAGAGGTACAGAATAGGCAGTAATTGGCTCAATAATAGTAACTGTGAGAGGACTTAGGTGTCCCGCCATTTAAGTATGAGCAGCTGCCAAAAAATCCAGTTCAGTCCTAGGCTGCTTCAACAGAGGAATGGCATCAAAATCACAAGATATAATAGTACAGCTTTATGCTATACTAGTGATACCACACTTGGAATACTGCATCCTATTCTGGCCACCTTGATATAAAAAAGAAAGAATGCAGAGAAGAGTAGCTAATATGGTAAGGAATCTATGGGATAAATCATATGAGGAACAATTAAGGGAACTAGGTATATCTAGCCTAACAAAGAAAAGAATTAGGGGTGACATGATAGCTGTCTTTCAGTATAAGATGGGCTGCCAGAGAGGTGGGGATAGACTTATTTTCCAAAACACCTGAGGCAGGTCAAGAAGCAATAGATGGAAGGTCATCAGAGACAGAGCTAACCTGAAACCAAGGAAAAAGTTCTTGATAGTGAGAATTAACCAATGGAATGGCTTGCCTCACAGAATTGTGGGTGTACCATCATTGAAAGTTTTCAAGAAATGATTGGCCAACTATTTGTCTGTGATGGTATAAGGACTCCTAGCTTGAGCAAGGCATTGGCCTAAAACAGGGCTTTTCAACCAATGTACCACCTGTGGTACATTGGCACCTGGCAGGTGGTATGTGACCATCCTAGAAAAGTAGTAGCAGGGGAGGGGAATGAGCTGAACCGGTGGCAGCACCACACAAGCCTGAGCAAGAGACGGCTGGAGCTGCAGGGCTGTCAGGGCTCAGCGGAAACGCCAGGATCAGCACTTCTTCAGGACTGTCAGGGCTCAGCAGAAGCGCCAGGATAAGCGCCAGGCTTCAGCTGGAGCTCAGCGCTGATCCTGGTGCTTCTGCCATCAGCTGGAATATTGCACATCTCCAGGGTCTTGTGATTTACATTCAGATGCTTGGCAACTGATTCATATTTATGATGGTCACAGTGTCCCAGGGTTATGTGAAGTGACCAAAACCTGCTGTGACCACCCAGCAGATGGGGGGAATAAAAACCATGCACCCCCCCCCCCACCCCGGCTGCACATCCTCGAACAGAAATGCTCACAACAATGAAAACCTTGGACAGGAGGAAGAGCGCCACCGGGTGGACAGGCAAGTGTCTTGCTTGGTTGTGGCTTGGGGGGCACTTTTTTCAGTGCCACTGTAACTTCGAACAGTCACTAAGCAAACTGTTGTAAGTCGAGGTGTGCTGCCACCACGTGGCTGTTCTTGGGAAATTACCAATATGCTAATTGGGTCTACCAGTGCCTTCCCCCTTTGTGATGTATTTCCTGTCCTGCTCATGATGCTGTACTGGGATCCACCCCTTCTGGGTTGGACTTCCTCCTTCTCCTTACTCCCTTGTGTTCCATCCTCCATTGTAACATCTGAACACAAGCCATGTGGACAGTAATCCTGTTACTGTCTTTTGACCTTAAAGCTCCTTCCAGATTCACGTGACCACACCTTCTCTGCTGTAACCATGTTTTACATGCAAAATAAAGGTATTTCAGATAAACCAGGTGCTTTATGAGTTCACTGTCTGGAAAGGGCCATTAAATGTGACTAAATTCGCTTAAACAGACCAATAAGTGTCTTAACAAGGAATTATATTCGCAATACAACTGCCTGTACCAGCACAGTCAAAAGACAGTTATTAATTTTTACTGCCTGCAATCCTTCATGTATGCATGTTATTCTGCAAAAGATTAAGTGAAATATCAGTGATCAAATTTTCTGGCTACATTGTGTGTGTTGTCTACAAGTAAGAAGTCAAGGATAGCAATTAATTCCTACTGACTGCATGTGTTACCTCAATCAAGTTTAAAGTCCAGTTAGAAATGTGTTTAATTTCTAAAATCTGCAATTTAAAGTGTGTAACGTTTCTACAATCAAGTTTAAACAGTCAGGAAATGCAATCTGAATTACTTCTCTCTGCATCCTTCATGTGCATGTTGTTTTTGAGCAAGGCAGAGGTAATAAAGGATTGGAGATAACATTCTGTGAACCTTTGTTTGAAAAGGCTAGTAAACATCTCATTGCCTCTCTGCCAGTTCTTGCCTGCAATTTAGAATGACTATTTGTTTGCAACCTTCAAGTTTGTGAAACCAAAAGAAAGTTTAAGAAATTTCCTGCCTGCCTTTCAATAGTTTTTTTCTAGAAGTTTCAGAGATTTGCCTTTGAAAACTCTTCCTCTCTGGTTAAGCTGTTAACAGCCATAAGGATAGACAATAAAACAATTTGTTGTCCTGGTAACCAAGCTCTTGGTGGTTCACCCCACCTTAGGAATGCGAGCTTCAGCTTGTAAGATTGGATGTTACTATACAGAGAAAGGCATTCATTGATAGCCCTTGTCTTTAGAGTTGAATTTTGCTCAAACAAAAATTTTGCCAGTTGCAAAAAAAATCTATGACTAGCCATGCAAGCATTTCTACAGAGATCATCCTGTGCTAGTAGCCATTGTTTTTAAAGTTGAGCTCCAACAAAAAAGTTTGCCAGTTAGCAATTTTTTTTTCTTCTCCAAAGCAATCCTACCCAGCCCACTAGCTTAAACAAAGGAATGAGGGAGCAATTAACCTCCATCAGTGACAAGTTACAGCCTACGGTTAGCTCTTAACAAGGAGAGAAAGTTCCTCCAAGGGTTTCAAACCGGCTCACAACTTGTAGTCATAAGGAAGAACAGTTGCTTCACTTTATGTTCCCACTTAAGCTAGGGAACATACCAGGCTTGCATCCAAACAGCGACCTCTAGTGGTCAAGAGGTGAAGTTCATTAAAGTACTCACCTAAACAAGCAGCATTCCAGTGGCTGCTCAGCAAGTAAAAGGCTTGTCCTCAGGCACGTGTAGAGTGCCCTCTAGTGGTCAAAAGGGCAAACTTTCCTGAAGTCCCTAACCACGCAGAAGGTGCCCCAAGTGGCCAACAGGCGAACTTCCCCGAAGTCTCTGACCACACAGAAGGCACCCCCCAGTGGTCAAAGAGCGAAGTTCAACAAATTTAATCAAAATATCTAGGAAATTTTCTATATCTGTCCTAGCCATGGCGGAGTGTCTCATCGATTTCGAAGAGCCAGTTCAGCCAGACAACCCTGAATTGCACCAAGTAGTTGGAAGACCCAAACGTACAATAAAACCAACCCAGAAACTCATAGAAATTTATGAGGCAAAGAAAGATGAATTTTCCAGTAATCTGTCAGAGCTATGGGACAGAACTGCACACGCCATGAGAATTTTGCTCAGTGTTGATGGTAATCCTGCTGCATTAAGAGACTCTATAGCTTGCGTATCTGCAGCTTATGAACGTTACCAGCTGCTGTCTACAAAATACATAGGCTTTTTGAATGACTCTAATGTAGATGATTCCTCAACAGAATTAATTAAAATTGAGGATCTGAACCAACAAAGAGATCTCATGGTGCAAGGGGCAAAGTATAAGGCAAACAACCATATTGCTGACCTGCAAGAGACCAGATCTCATAGGTCCACATCAAGTAGACACACAGTAGACCGTATTGCTGACCTGCAAGAGACCAGATCTCATAGGTCTACATCAAGTAGACACACAGAGGAGATCAGATCTCATAGGTCTACATCAAGTAGACACACAGTAAACCGTATTACTGACCTGCAAGAGACTAGATCTCATAGGTCCACATCAAGTAGACACATAGTACACTCAGCTAGATCCTCTCGCTCCAGGGCTTCAACAATACATGACAAGCTATTAGAAGCCCGTGCGTTTGCAGAAGAGAAGGACGTACTTCTCTCCTTTACCAAAAGGGAAGCTGAGATGGAAGCTAAAAACAAAGCCCAGCAAGCAGAGATGGAAGCCCAGCAAGCAGAGATGGAAGCTAAAAACAAAGCCCAGCAAGCGGAGATGGAAGCCCAAATGAAAATTCTCCAAATAGAAAAGGAACGAGCGGCTGCTTTAGCAAAGCTGAAGATCTATGAACAAGCAGCGAAGAAAAACACCGATGCGGAGTGCTCCATCCCAATAGAAGTGAAGGCTCCGATGGAGCGCACCAGTCAATATGTGTTAAAGTATAATGTTTGCAACGATGCAGAGCCATCTTCCAAACTTTCTACAAAAATCATAGACATCCCAGAACTGCAAAGGCCTGCACTCCTTCAACACCACAGCACAAGTGCATCTTTGGCACTCCCCACTCACCAGTCAGAGACCACAGAACTGCCAGGGCCTACACTACTTCTTCTACAAAGCAACACAGGTGCGTCAGCTGTGCTCCCTCCAAACAGCACAGAAACCCCGCGCCTGACAGAGCCTACACCATGGACGGATGTTACCTCTTATATATCTCAGGTTTTTTATGCCTCATATATCATGTTTATTTTTTGTATATCTCTCAAGTTTACATTTATATGTATGTATGTTTAACCTTTATATCTATCAGTTTTATGTCTATTTCTCAGATTTATTACTGTGGGAATAAAGTTATGGGCCTGATCATCGCCATTCTATCATTATATTAAAGACTGCTTTAAGGACTTTTCATTCTGCCGGCATGGCAAAGACCTTCCAAAGTGGTGACATCATTTTAAGGAGATAGGAACCTATAGCATAAACAGGATGTATTGTGTGTAACCATATATGGTAAATGTTTTGTACAACCAATGAACTTTTGCCCTTTGTATTCCCTGGAAGACCCTCAATAAAAGGGGGCTTCGGACTCCGGTCTGGAGTTCTCATCCCGAGACAACCCTGTGTCTTTGTATTTCATGAGAACCGTGGTGCGAAGGCTGGCATCACGCCACAAGTGGTGACCCCGACGTGATCGCTGAAAGGATCTCTGTGACTGCCGCAGTTCCCAATGGTAGCCGTGATTATCCGGTACCTTGGGTCGGTGGGAACGAGACTCCATTAAAACCGCACCACGACACGACCGCTCCAGAGGCTGCCTTCAGTCATCGCAGTTCCTAGTTGTGACCGTGAATGTCTGGCACATTAGGTCGGTGACGGTGGGCTGCTAAAGGAGCGCGAGTGTAACGACACGATCAAGGGACAGTTTTGTACTTGGTGTGTCCGTCTTCTGCTATACTTTCGCCAGGACTTGGACAAGAGCTCTCATCAGTTTGCTGCAGGTCGGCTCTGATTCTACGTAAGTATGGGCAGCGATCTCTCTACTGTTCAGGCAGAACACGTCAGGGAAATAAGAGAGATAACTAGACGAAATTACTTTTATTTTAAACCAGATGGCAAGGGCTGCCAGATAACAGGAAAGGAAATTGGAAAATTGTTAAAATATGTATGGGAGAATGTACCATCTTACCCAGCAGGAGGAAGTGTGAAGTTAAAAACTTGGCGGAAACTGGGAGAAACTTTACATTCTAACCCCAGAGCTCCGTCGGAATTTTTAACAACATGGAGGGGCGTGGTGGAGGCCATTGAAACTCAAGAAAAGCCATTGACATCAGCTTTGGCTGGAGAAAGAGCACCTCCATATTCAGAGGTTCGTCTTTATCCACCATCGGCTCCGGCTGAACTTTGTCTCAGTAATCATGGGAAAATTTTGTCGTCTCCATCTGGAGGCATATATCCGGCTCTAGATAATCTGTCGTCTTCAAAAACAAAGAATGCGGTCGATGAAACTTTAGCCGTAGCTTTCAGAAACGGAGAACTCAGTCCGGAGGAGACGGTGGATCTGGCTCCTTCCGCCTATCCAGTCACTGTTCAAATGGATGCCCAATTAAATCCGGTGAGAATTTGGACACCATTACCTTTAAGAACTTTGCGTGAAATTAAAACAGCAGTTCAAGAATATGGCTTAAAAAGTAAATACACCCATGCGCTGTTAGAAGCCTTGGCATTTGGTCACAAAATGATTCCAGAGGACTGGAAAGGACTTATGAGAATGCTTTTAACACCAGCTCAATATTTAGTTTTTGATTTAACTTGGAGACAACAGGCCGTGGCTAGAGGGACTGCTCAAATATTACCAGATCAAATTTATGGAGCAGGCAACTTTTCCACAGTAGAACAACAACAAGATGATTTACCTGATGGAGCGTATCCAATCATTATTGTGGCGGTTTTTGCTGCTCTGAGCAAAGTTGATGACCGTCCGGGTGCCGGGAAAAGCTTTACCTTAATTAAACAAGCAAATGGACACGACTATAGCTCTTTTATTGATAAATTGAAAGCTGCCGTAGAACGACAAATTGAAAATGCGGTAGCCGCTGAAGAAGTAGTTAAAAAATTGGGTGTAGAAAATGCAAATGAGGATTGTAAAAGACTCCTTCGACCCCTTTTAGCCTCAGGCCCGAAGGAATTGGCTGAAATGATTCAGGCTTGTAGTGCAGTGGGCAGTCAAGCCTATCAAATGGAAGCTTTGGCTGCTGCTTTTCAAAGTAAAAAGACAGGGAATTGTTTTAACTGTGGCAAGCCAGGACACTTGAAAGCAGAATGTCGAGCACCCGGGGGGGGACGACATAAAGGGAAATCCGGTGGGATTGTAAAACCAAAATCTCTATGTCCAAAATGCAGGAAGGGATATCATTGGGCTAACCAATGTCGCAGTAGTAACTCTTCCAACAGGGTTTCAAAGAACTAAACAAGGGGGAGATGATAAGGCCCCCTAATCAGGATGTTACTGAACCTTATCACTTAACAACACAACAAAAAAGGCCCCCTAATCAGGATGTTACTGAACCTTATCACTTAACAACACAACAAAAAATTCCTATTCAAATTGGGGACCCAAGATTACAACCAGCAACAAAGGGTTCAGCAGGAGTGGATTTGCCGTTGGCTTCTGCATGTGAATTGAATTTTCCAGGAGCGGTGGAAATTTGTGAAACCCAATTGAAGGGACCTTTGCCAGATGGAACTGTGGGGATAGTTTTACCTCGGTCCTCGGCATCAAAAAAGGGAATTTTTGTCCTCCCGGGGGTGATCGACAATGATTATGAAGGAATTATTAAAGTTCAGATGTATGCAAACCTGCCTAAAACTGTAAAGAAAGGGGAATGTTTTGCACAATTGATTTTATTGCCCTATTGTAAACAAGGGAATTCATCCAAAACTAGAGGAACAGGGGGATTTGGCTCTACAGATCAAGAGGGGGAGTTTTGTCAGTTTGTTTTTGCTATAGCTAAACAATTGGAACCCCAAAAACCTTTAATGACCATTTTAATCAATAACCGACCTTTTTCAGGTCTGGTGGACACCGGAGCTGACGTATCAGTCATTCGAGTGTCGGATTGGCCAAAGGAGTGGCCGGTAGAAGATACTCCTGCAGTTCGAGGAGTAGGAGGTCTTCAACATGCTCAAATCAGCAAACAGTGGTTAACAGCAACACTTAAGCAAGGAGGAACAGCCGCAAAGATTAAACCAGTGGTGATGCAATTACATATTAATCTTTGGGGCAGAGATTTGTTGAGCCAATTAAATGCGAAACTGATTATAGAGGATTAAGATGGATAGGAAACATTTGATGAAATTACAATTGACATCAGGCATTCCTGTCTGGACAGAACAATGGCCACTGTCACAGGAGAAGTTAACCAATTTGCATATCTTGGTCAAAGAACAGCTCGATGCAGGACATATAGAATTGACTACCAGTCCCTATAATAGTCCTGTTTTTGTTATTAAAAAGAAATCTGGCAAATGGCGTTTTATTCATGATTTAAGAAACATTAATGCAATTATAGTTCCCATGGGGCCTATTCAGTGTGGGCTTCCTAATCCAAATCTGATTCCTCAAAATTGGGATTTGATGATAATTGATTTGAAAGATGCTTTTTTTACCATCCCTTTACATTCAAAGGACAAACAACTTTTTGCCTTCACTGTGCCTGACTTAAACAATAGTAAACCCGATGTCAGATATCAGTGGAAAGTTTTACCCCAGGGGATGTTAAATAGTCCGACAATGTGTCAAATGTACATTGGTTGGGCTCTTCAGCCTTTGAGGGATAAACACCCTGATTGGAAAATTTATCATTATATGGATGACATTTTGTTTGCCAAAATTGGACCTGAAGGGATAATGCAACAGTTTTTGCCAGAAATTGTGGCTCAACTCAAAGTTTTTGGTCTTTTGATTAGTCCGGAGAAGATTCAAACACAACTTCCGGTCAATTATTTGGGTCATAAATTAGGCCTGGCTTCAGTACAACCACAGGTGGTCCTTTTTGACCTTCCAAAAACACACAATTTTGTAGAACTTCAAAAATGGTTGGGCAACATCAATTGGGTCAGACCTTATTTGGGGCTCACAACAAAGGAATTGGCACCTTTGTTCGCGGCATTAAAGGACGGGAAACAACCTACTGACCCTATTCATTTGACGGATGAACAATATGCAGTGGTACAAATGATAGAGACTCGTCTGAATCAGGTCTGGACAGATCGCTGTTTGGATAATGTACCCTTGGAATTAATTTTGCTGTCTGATAGATTACCCACAGGGATTATTGTCCAACAACAGGACAAAAGGACCTTTATTTTGGAATGGATTCACTTGAATCACACGCCCTCACATTCTGTTAGTACTCCATCTCAAGTTTATTTTGATTTGATTTCCAAAGGTCGACTCCGCTGTGTCAAATTGGCTGGAGTACAACCTGTTAAAATTTATGTGCCTTTTTCACTTTTGATTTGGGAATCCTTATTGTCACAGAGTGAAGCTTTGCAGATTGCATTGGCCGATTGGCATGGACAATTTTCTTGTCATCCACCATCCGATCCACGTTTGGCTCTTTTTAAAAATGTTTCCTTGAAATTTCAAACTGCTCGCTCATCCACCCCTTTGGACGCAGTGACTATTTTTGCGGATGGAGGAAAACAATATGGTGCCTGTGTTTGGCAGGAAGCTGGCACCTGGGTTACTCGGGTAACCCCCCCTCAGCCTTCGGCTCAGAGGGCTGAGTTAGCTGCTACTATTTTGGCCTTTCAACTCCATACACAATCTTTTAACCTCATAGTTGATAGTCTGTATGTTTACGGACTCATAGAGTCTCTTCCCTGGGCCTATTTGTCCCCGGGAACAGATTCTCACTTACTAGGGTTGTTTTTGACCCTCCAGAGCTTGTTGGAAGCTCGCAAAGCCCCCTATTTTGTGGGGCATATGCGTAGTCATCAGCCTTTTCCGGGCCTCTTAACAGAGGGCAATGAAAGGGCTGATGCTGCCACTCAGATAGCTATGGCTGACATAACACCTTGGGACAGCCACAGCTATTTTCATCAAAATGCAAAAGTCTTGATGAAACAATTTGGTCTTTCTACAGGGGAGGCTTCTGCCATAATTCAGCAGTGCCCCTCTTGCAGCAAAATTGCCTCCTCCATGCCCATGGGAGTTAATCCCCGGGGCACGGAGAGAAATTCTCTTTGGCAAATGGATGTTACTCATTTTTTGCCCTTTGCGCCTTGGAAGTATCTTCATGTGACCATTGACACCTTTTCGGGTTTTATACTGGCCTCAGCTCAAAGGGGAGAAACAACCAAACATGTCATTAATCATTGTATTCGGACCTTTTCGGTTCTGGGTAAACCTCGAGAATTGAAAACTGACAATGGCCCGGCTTACATTAGTCAAGCTTTTGCTACCTTTTGTAACACCTGGGGCATTATCCACAAATTTGGCCTGCCCTATAATTCCCAAGGACAATCTATTTGTGAACGTGCCAATGGCACCCTTAAAAGAATGTTGGAAAAAATTGATAAAAAAGAAAGGGGAAATTGCCCTGGTTTGCCTGGAATTCAAAACACTTTAAACTTAGCTCTTTATACGTTAAATTTTTTAAATTTGACTGGCTCACCTGCTGCCACGGCCGCAGAACGTTTGTTTTCTTTTTCCCTCCCTTCTCCAGATCAACAACCTTTGGTGTGGGCGCGTTTGTTACCAGATCCGACTTGGCACGGACCCTATAAATTGATAACTTGGGGTCGAGGATATGCTGCCATTCAAAAGGATGATAGGACTGTTTGGATTCCTGGTCGTTGTGTGCAGCCCTACCATATTAAGAACTCAGACAATAAAGAAGAACAACGAGGTGGTGGATCCTGATTCAGGGATCTGGCAAAGCAATCTTATGGTTCAGGACATTCGACATTTTGCAACCTTGTTAAATCGTACGGATTGTTGGATATGTGCCCACATTCCTGGACAAAGTAAGAGAGGGCTTTTATTACATGTGGTGCCTTTTAATCGTTCAACTTGGGACAATGAGGACTTTGCAAGTGATGATCCCCCTCGATTTAATTATACAGTGGCTTTAGCCAGTAGAATTTGGGAACCAGCTTGGCTTTGTTTTCGTTCTAGTAAAGCAGGGAAGAAAGTGGGTACGTATTTAAATTGTAACCGAACGGAGGAGTGGGACAACCGGAACAAATGTAAAATAATAAAAGGAAAGTTAACATCTAAAATTAGTAATGATGAGACAACATATGTCTCTAATGAAAATATGACTGTTGAAATTTATGCAGCTTGCAGCCTTTTTCAATATCTTATGCAACATAGCAAGACCCTCTTGCCCGGTTTTTGGTTTGTTTGTGGTCGGACAGCGTATCCCTATGTTCCTCCCAATTGGAGTGGAGTATGTACTTTGGGTTTTGTGGTTCCAGCCCTATATGTTTTTAAAGAACTGCCAAAGGTTCGGATAAGAAATAAGAGATCCGAGACTGTGGAATCACCTTTAACACTTGGAGGCCAATGGTATGTGCAGGCGGCCAGAGCAATGATTCCACCTTTAGGGGTAGCAATGAATTATAGAGATTTGCATATTTTAAATAATTGGACAGTAGCCATGTTTAATGAAACCTTGAAATCAATTAAATTGATAAATCAGGAATTGTCCGAAGTAAGAGAAGTAGCTCTGCAAAATAGATATGCTTTGGATACAGTGTTAGCAGCAAAGGGTGGTGTTTGTGCTCTTATTCATTCTCACTGTTGTATGTACATTCACGATAACTCTCCTAATATCACAAAAACAGTACAGGCTATGGAAGACATGATAGCGCGTAACCCACTGTGTGGGGATGGATCGGGGGCCTTGGACATATGGGGAGCCATGTGGTCTTGGCTGCCTGATGGATCCTGGATACGTTCAGTGGTATCTACCATCATTATAATCATTGTCATGTTAGTAATGTTGTGCTGTTGTATTCAATGTATTCCTTCTCTCATATTAATGTTTGGCCAAATGTGGAAACAACCTACGGTTGCTATGGCCTTCCGATCACCAGATGAAGAGAAGTGGATGCCTTCAAAACAGATAAAAAAGGAGGAGATGTGGGAATAAAGTTATGGGCCTGATCATCGCCATTCTATCATTATA
>JAKJMR010001136.1:213200-224253 GCA_024449315.1 Daboia siamensis
GCCATGTGGACAGTAATCCTGTTACTGTCTTTTGACCTTAAAGCTCCGGCCAGATTCACCTGACCACACCTTCTCTGCTGTAACCATGTTCTACATGCAAAATAAAGTTATTTCAGATGAACCAGGTGCTTTATGAGTTCACTGTCTGGAAAGGGCCGTTAAATGTGACTAAATTCGCTTAAACAGACCAATAAGTGTCTTAACAAGGAATTATATTCGCAATACAACTGCCTGTACCAGCACACGAGGACTACCTGTACTTCACTTTTTTCCTTTTTTTTTTTTTGGTCATCAAGTTTTTGACACCTTGCTAGGCAAGGTGGTGGTGCTCGGATGTTGCCATATCCTAAAAGTGGTACAATGGGTGAAAAGGTTGAAAAGTCCTGGACTAGAAGACCTCCAAGGTCCCTTCCAGCCCTATGATTCTATGAATATCCGGAGTCCTGGTTTCCTGCAACATTCCAACAATCCTGTTATGAATCCTGCATCCTCTTGGGCCAATAATGAGTGGGGCAGGACTCCTGCTGTGGAAAATGAATGACAGGGTAGACCTGCAGTCTGCCTGCTAGAAGGAGAAATAAACAATTATCATGGAAGGATCACAATTCATTGTCCTGCTACACCAAGTAAGCACTAACAAAGCTAAAAATGCAACCAGATTGGGTTGAAAGGAAGACTATTTGGGATATTGAACTACAGCACTCAAGTGTACCAGGGAATTTATTTAACACATAAAATAAATTGAAGCTTAAGTGTTTAGATTGCAGTTTAGAAGCTCTTATCCCTCTCTAGGTTGTACAGATTTTTAGGGTTTTTTTAAGGAGAGTAACTCAGAAATATCAACATGTGTGAATTTATTTTTTTTTTAATTTGTGCAATAATGTGCCTCACCTTTCACTATTATTTGCACATGAGCATACCTACATGTATATCCTGCGTTGCAGAACTTTGCCCCTTTAATAACATAATACAGTAACGGAGATGTAGTGCAAGATGGATATGATGCAATAAACAGTAGACTTAGATCAGACATGTCAAACACAAGGGGGGGGAAGGGGGGGCAGATCCGGCCTGCGAAGTGGTTCCATGTGGCCCGCGAAGCCATCTTGGAAACAGTGAGGGAACAGCCCCCTTTGCCTTGGCCCTGGCCCAGAGACCCTCCTTCTGCCAGAGACCTCAGATCTGTCCCACTCCTGCCCAGGCCCCCATTGGCACCCTTGATGCCGATGTAGAGCTGGCCATGCCCACCCAGTAGGCCATACACACTCTAGCCACGCCCACCCAGTAGGCCACGCCCACCCAGGCCACACCTACCCGGCCCCCTGAGGGCAACCGCAATGCCGATGCGGCCCTCAAGGAAATTTGAGTTTGACACACCTGACTTAGATGAAACTCAATCGCTACATATCCAAAATAAGTGAAAACACTGCTGGTTAAAAAAAAAAAAAAAAAAAGACTTGAGCCAAAACAGGCCGGAGATTAATCCTGCCTTTGTGGTGGCCCAGCGGGAAGGTAACAGCTCGTCATCCATTTCTTAACTGGAGACAGCAAAATTCTAGAGAAATTAAAACTGGGAGTATTATGAGAACTCGTTTCCCCGCCATCCATTTTGGCACAGTTTGCAAGACCGGCCAGCAACCCGCACTAAAGTTACCCCGTCTGAGCTGCATAAATAAACCCGGAGGTCAGAAGGACAGCAAAGAGCGCCCATAGAGCGTCAACTAAGAACGAACATTAGAGTCGGAGGAAGATCTCCTGGTGCCCACAGGAACCTCTTTCTGCTCGGGGCGGAGCTATTTCTGGTTTTCCCTGGCGCGGGCAGGTGCTGGATCTCTCGGGAAGAGAAGGAGGGCGATTCCGGGGATCCGGTCCTACTGCCTTGGCTCTTTGGCTTGCCGAGCCAGCTCGCAGAGAAGGGTGAGCTGGGGCAGCAGGGATGGCGCCTGCCCGCTTGGGAGGGAAAGAGCCTTTTTGAAGGCCGCTGGTGGGGGGACTTGACCGCTGATCGTCGGAAACACGCTTCCTTTTTCCCTGCTCTTGCCCGGAGGAGAAATTGCTCCTTGCCACACCTTGCTTATGCAGCGAGCGTTTGAGGCGGTTGAGCCCTCGAATTTACTACGCCGGAATCGTCCCTGCAGACTTCAGTTCTATCCGCTCTCTCTCTCTCTCTCTCTCTTTCTCTCTACATTACCTTCTGCGGGAGGTCTGGAAGCGGTTTCATATTGTTCCCGACTAGCCAACCGTATTTTAAAGTAGCCTTTGGTTGAGCGTGTAGCGTGAACCCACGGTTCGGCTGCTTCTCACAAATTATAGATGTCGCCGTTGCCTATTTCTGTCCCTCTAAAACGCATTGTTTGGGGCCAAATTCTTCCTCTTTGGGCTCTGCTTTGGAACTTAGTTGTTCTCATTGTCAAGAAATGTACGCTTCGTTCCAAGTTGCTGTAGGGCAGGGGTAGGCAACCTCGGCTCTTTTATGACTCGTGGACTTCAACTCCCAGAGTTCCTGAGCCAGCTATGCTGGCTCAGGAATTCTGGGAGTTGAAGTCCACGAGTCATAAAAGAGCCGAGGTTGCCTACCCCTGCTGTAGGTGTTTAGGGCTTGTAGCTATATGTGGCGTGCTTAAGCATCTCGTTATGGGAGGAAAGTATTTTTTCTGTTAGCCGAAATATAGTCAGATTAGCATTTTATGCAGCACACAATTGTTTCCTTCAAGAAAGTAACTCCAAAGTTCTATAGTGTTTCAGAAACTCCCAGCAAAAGAAAAAAAAATGTGTGTAAAGTTCTGTGGTAGTCAGGCTTTACAGTTCTGGTTTTGTGTTACATGGATGTGCAGAAAAGAGCACAGGGCAAGACCATGAGAGGAGGCTGGGCTGTTTTTCTTTATTAATTGATTTTTTTTTTTTAAAGGCTGCCTACAGAAAACACAGTAACTTACTACGTTTAACTTTCTTGGTAGGGCCAGGATGGTGGTTTTCTCAAAAGAATATGGCTATGTGATTCTCACTGGTACTGCCAGCTTTGTCTTGATAACACACCTTGCAGTAAATGTGGGGAAAGCACGCAAGAAATATCATGTGGAGGTAAGCATGGGTGATTTTCCCAGAATTCCCCTACTTAGCTATTTCTAGAGGCAGAAACTGTAGCATTTCCTGGAAGAAAATGTGTATATGTGTGTGTAGAAATGTTATGAATCTTTCAAGTTGAATTATGTAAAATACCGTGCTTCACCTTTCAGGAAACAGTATTTTAAAAAATAACAATTAAAATATTGTATAATAATCAAAAACAGGAGGTAAAACAAATAACCAGTTTAAAAACTTTCATAGCCCATGGGTAAAGGAATTCAGAGCCATTAAAAGGCCCAGTAAGAATCTTATCAACCTAATTTATATAGAGGGGGCCTTAAGCTTCTAAGGCAGGCATGTCAAACTCGTGACGTCACGTGATATCGCACGACGGTTTGCGACTTTTTCCCCATTGCTGGCAAAGGGGTGGGCAGTTTCGGCGTGATGCATCCAGCCTGTAGGCCGGCAGTTTGACATGCCTGCTCTAAGGTGACTTTAGTTTAAGGACACAGATTATGCTCCAATAAATTGGATCCATACCACCTACACTTTTAAAAGATAAAGTGAATAAAAATTTGGGCTGCAGAAATGAGTAGGGTCAGTAAGTCGCAGTAAAAAGATAAGGCATTTCTCAAGTCATTACAATCACATCTGAAGTAGTTGTAAAACACAATACCATGGGATTGTATCACTTAGCAACAGCAATCCCTACAGTCTCAGCTGCCCCAACTTGTGGATGATTAAGTAGAATAGAATAGAGCTGGAAGGGACCTTGGAGGTCTTCTAGTCCAGCCCCTGGCTCAAGCAGGAGGACCTATAGCATCTCAGACAATTGACTGTCTAGCCTCGTCTTAAAAATCTCCAGTGATGGAGCGCCCACAATTTCTGGAGGCAAGCTGTTTCACTTGTTAATTGTCCTCACTGTCAAGAAATTTCTCCTTAATTCCAGGTTGCTTCTCTCTTTGGTCAGTTTCCAGTTATTGTTTCTTGTTCTGCCCTCTGGTGCTTTGGAAAAATAACATGACCTCCTCTTCTTTGTGGCAGCCCCTCAAATACTGAAACACTGCTATCATGTCTCCCCTATTTCTTCTTTTCTTTAGACTAGCCAAACCCAAGTCCTGCAGCCGTTCTTTGTATGTTTCAGTCTCCAGGTCTTTGATCATCTTGGTTGCTCTTTTCTGATTTTTTCCAAAACTCTCAACATCTTTTTTGTGATATGGTGACCAAAATTGGCTGCAATATTCCAGGTGTGGTCTTACTAGAGTTTTATAAGGCGGTACTAATACTTTGTGTGATCTTGATTCTATGCCTCTGTTTATACAATCCAGGATTGTATTAGCTTTTTTGGCGGCTGCTGCACGCTGCTGGCTCATAGTCAAGTGATGTCCACTAGGACTCTAAGGTCCTTCTCACAGTTACTGTTCTGAAGCCAGGTCTTGCCAAGTCTGTACTTGTACCTTTGGTTTTTCCTGCCTAAATGTAAAACTTTGCTTTTCTCCACGTTGAAACTCATTTTATTGGATAGGGCCCATTGTTCTTTTTGGATCCTGAGTTTGTCTTCTGGGGTGTCAGCTACTCTTGCCAGTTTGGTGTCATCTGCAAATTTGATGAGTTCCCTTTCAATTCGCTCATCTAAGTCATTGCTGAAGATATTGAAGAGTACTGGGCCTAAGACAGAATCTTGTGATACCCCATTGCTTACTTCTTTCCATGTAGATGTAGTGCCACTGAGGACTACTCGTTGAGTATTCCACCTTTTTCTTGCTTACCAAGGAGTAGGTTGTGGTCTACTTTGTCAAATGCCTTACTGAAATCTAAGTATATTATGTCCACAGTATTTCACTGGTGAAAGAAGATTGGTTTGGTATGATCTGTTTTTAACAAACCTGTTCTGGCTACTAGTTATAACTTTACTTCTAGTTGTTTTCAGATCTGTTTTTTTATTATCTTTTCCAGGATCTTCCCAGGTATTATTTATTTATTTATTTATTTAATTATATTTATATACCGCCCTACTCCCGAAGGACTCAGGGCGGTGTACAGGGCAAATATAAATATACAAATATACAAAAATACAAAAATTAAAAAAGAATTAAACATGCCCAGATAAAATACAGATATTAAAAAACCCACCCAGACTGATTGGTTTGTGGTTTCCTGGGTCTCCCCCCCCCCTTTCTTGAAGATGGAAACCACATCAGCCCTTTTCCAATCCTCAGGTACTTCTCCAGTGCTCCAGGATTTTTGAAAGATACGTTGCAGTGGTTCTGAGATAACATCTGCCAGCTCCTTCAGAATTCTGGTAGCGTATTAACTGGTTCCACTTTCACACCCGATCGCATTTGCCTAACTTTTGACTATTTCTCCATTCCCAGCCCTTTCTTGACTCTACTCTTCAGTTGCCAGTTGTTACTTCCTCAGTCAATTGACAGGTTTCACTTTTTCAGCCATGAGAACTGCAGCATCATTGTTTCTGCCATCTTTGGGCCTACAATAAACTGGATAGTCTCTTCATGGCTCCCCATCTTTAGGCTCACTGGCTCAGTCAGGCAGGTTGCAGACATCACACACACACCCCTCCCAGTAAGCAAACCACCTGCTCAAACTTCATGGGTTGCTTCAGTCTCTTAAGCCTTAGTCCCAACAAATCCACCGTTTTCAGGCTGATCAAGCAGCAAGTGCACCCCAAGTGTAATAACAGGTGAAGACCGCCCCCCCCCCCGCAACTGGGGCACTACCACCTCCACCTGGGCAGTCAATGGGGTAATGGCGCCACTTACCATCAGATCATCTTCCCTCTCATTGTCACTCTCGTAGAACACCACTCCAGGCTTGCTGAGGGTCAGAGTTCCCTCCCCTTCGCTTGAAGAGAGGAGTCCTCCACGACCTATGGCGCTGCTTGCATTTTCTCCTTCATCATCTTCAGAATTTTCTTTGGCTTGGGTTGGCTCGGGGTCCTTGGTATTGAGGTAGGTTGGGGAGGCAGGCAATTGGCCGCCCTATGGCCTTCTTTCTCACATCGGAAGAAAGCTCCTGCGGGGTGACGTGGACCCTCTCTGGTGATTGGAGCAGGGGGCCCTCTCTACGTGTTGGATACTTCTCTTGGCTTTGGCGGGATGGCTCTCAGGCACTGCGTGTCACCGATACTCCCATCAGATCCAGTTCCACTGTGATGACCAGCTGATACCACACTTGGGAGGTCATCAGGAATTCCCCAGGGCAGCCAATTCTGGTACACTTCTCTGTTTAGCCAATCTCAAAATTGCGGCGTTTTGGCCACACACTCAACTTCCCAACCAGGTTGCAAAACTCCTGAATGTACTCAGCCATGGACCAGTTCCCTTGCTTTATGGAGTGGATTTCGGATTCCGCCCAGTGGGCTTGTGTGGGATCCCGGAGTCTGGCCCAGAGCCCCTCTAGGAAGGCATTGATGTTTCCCAGTTCCGGAGCTTCTTCGTTGTTGACTGTCACTATCCATTCAGTGGCTTCTTCCAGTTTCACAGTGGTGGCATTCACACAGGTCCCTTCATCTGGGAATGCTGCTTCATGGCACTCTAGGTAGATCCATACCTGGTTCAGGAAATAGGCAAATTTCTCCATCCGTCTGTCAAGCGTGGCTTTCAAAGGCGGTGGCTCACAATCATCATGTACTAGCAGGTAGCCAGGCGGCAATTCTACAACTTACTGGGTGGTGTAGGCTGGAGGTCTCCCTGCTGCGTGGACTGGTGGGGACTGCCTGGTGGCCGCTGGTAAAATCCCAACCATTCTCCTGTTCCCTGCCATCCCAACACACCGGATCTAGTGCCATTGGTTGGGGCAGAGGAGGAGATGAAATCACCATAGTCTGACCCATGCCAAGTGCTGTCCCCCAGGCTGGGGATTTCACCTGCTCCACTCCTCGCGTCTCCATCTGAACAAACATCTCATGCTGCTGCGGGAGATGATCAGAGGTTTCCACTCTGATGACTTCCCACTCTGCAGCCCTCTTGGCCTTCCACTTGCTTCCTCGGGTTATCTCAACCCCCTGTGGGATTCAGGAGAACTCCATCTCAACAGCTGTCCCCACGCCGCCCGTCCATTGGGTTTTCAGGCCAGTGTAGAGGGACCCTGCCACAGTTCCCTCTTCTCGCACCAGCAGCTGCTTCGTCTTCTCCGCTCTCCTTTCGGACTGTGTTACCACTGGCTTTGTCCCGAAGTCCACCTGGGCTGATGCCAGTACTTCCCGAGGAGGTATCAGCCCAGGCTTGGTTGTGGCATCGATCTTCTTCTTGGTTCATCGACATTACTACGCTACAATTCTCTTGGAAGCCTTCACTAGAGAGCTGGTTTAATGTCAACTGTCCGACTAGCAAACTCAAAATCAAGGAATCTTTAAGGCTTTGAAGTGCCATAAAGGATAAAACTTTATTGAGTGCACATCTCAGAACTGAAGAAGCAAAACCAGCTCTGGTTTTCCTGTGTAAAATTTTGCCTAGCTTCCCTTAACCCCCACCCACCATGTATTCACATTATCCGATCATATATATATATATATATATATATAGTTTGTTATGGGAACAGTCTACTTCTCAGGCAGACACCTGCATTAGTGACCTTGGCATTCTTGTAGGCTCTCACGATCCGTTTCCTCCCTAGGCTTTCTGCCCCTCCCCCGTTTCTGTGGCAAGTTGAGTAGCGATAGAAGTTAGCTGCCATCTTAGCAGTTCAACCTTGACAAGAAGTTAGAACCAGAAATAATGATTGTGAGTGCAGCTATGTAGGTTTTTACAAAGAAAAGCTTCCTGGGGGCAAGATTTGTACAACAGTAGAAGGTCAATTAATGGAGGTTGTGAGTTGTCCATTTCTGGAGGTTTCTAAGAGAATGTTGATCTGTCCCATCTCATGGAAATGGTTGGTTTCCTGTACATTATAGAATGTTAGACTGATGATAGTTTTGATTGCTTTCAGCTTCATAATTCTATGGTTCTGTAATATTTTTATCCTTCTCATATATCTAATTTTTACTTTCAGAAAAAAACTGGGCAGAAGCATGCTAATGCAGTTATTTTATTAAAATATTTTATTTATAAGTGTTTTTATTATTTAATCATTATTTGTTATATTAATATATTTTTAAATTTTAGTTTTGCCAATTACCATGTAAGTCTAAGAAAAAAGGTTTTTTCTGAGGAGATGCCAACAAATACACATCCATGACCATTTACAATATAATGTACTGTAAGCTTTGAATTATTTATTTTTTTTATTTTTTATTTTTATTACATTTATATCCCGCCCTTCTCCGAAGACTCAGGGTGGCTTACAAGCTTAGCAGTATTATGTATTATTTATATAGCTATACAGCATATATATAAAATCATATATGTATGTAATTTTTCCCTCAATAGTATCCAACCATGTACAGTACAGACCCTGAAAATGGGCATATCTTTAACTGTATCCAGAGGGCACACCAGAACACGTGAGTAGTCTATATAGCATTGTGCTTATTACTGGTTTCTTCCAGATTTGGTGCCTAGAAAACATCTGAATTCCACTGTAAACTAGAGAGGAAATGTATACTGGTTATTTTGATGCAGCACTCATGATATATCTTTTCTCCTAAGGACATAAATGGGGCAGGCTGTCATGTTCCTTGCTCTGTGTTTATACATTATGAAATGCTACTATTGGTCATTTGGATGTAATTCTAGACAGGTGCAGAGCACATGGTTGGGAAGATAGCAACCAAGAATATAAAAACAGCAAAATTATAAATTGTAAGATGAATCTGCTTGTGTTTACTATTACGATTGCAGGCAAGCTAAAGGTATCAAGGTATAGCAGAATATTCTGCTTTATTTGGGGGGATATGTTAGGTTCTGTATAATGTTCACTTGGACGTAAATTTGTAAAAGCCATTAATGAAGTGTATTTAAAAATCTGACTGTTTTTAGCTTGGAAACATATCCCTCCTTCCTGTTCTTTCTTGGAATCAGTGGGATCTATTACCCGGTAAGAACAATATTTAGGTCTGGATATGATTAGCAACTTGTTCAATGGAAGTTGGTGTATCTTTTTAACTCAGAAATGCTTCTTAGGACAATATAATAAAACCAGAGGCAGTTGAATTAATGTTGTATATCCAAACCCATCCATCTTTTAGTTATAGCTGATAATTTGTATTTGTATAATATTTTATTCTTTTTAATGTGTTATTCTTAATGTATACATATTGTTGTATTTTTTTATGCTTGAATGCTATAAGCCACCCAGAGACACCTCATGGTAAAATGGGCAGTGGCAAACAAATTTAATAAATAACTTTCATACAGTAATCAGCATCTGGTATCAGTGTAAAATATTGCATCCTGATTTGCAGTTGTTTTTTTAAAAAATTAGCACTCTTGCATTGCAAAAAAATAAGAAATACAGGAAAGTCTTATTGGTAGCTTGATGGATGTTCAATTGACCATAGTTAGACCAAAATTATTCGTCTAAGAAACTGGAAGATTGTCTCTGAAATGAATATTTTTGGATTGATATTGATGACAGCTATTGCCAACGCATCTTAGGAACATGAACCAGACCACAAAAAGTTGATCCTTTTAACCAGTGAATATGCTCTCTTTGTCAATAATCATTTCACCATCAAAATAAATTCACACTATTAAAGAAGCTGCAAATGTAACTTGATAAAGAGAAAGTTGGAAAGAAGGGATAAAAAGGTAAAAAGATATACAGCAGGGGTGTCAAACTCAATTTCATTGAGGGCCGCATCAGCATTGTGGTTGCCCTCAGGGGAATGGGTGGGCGTGGCTTACTGGGTGGGCATGGCTAGAGTGCGTATGGCCTACTGGGTGGGCATGGCCAGCTCTACATCGTTCACATCAAGGGTGCCTATGGGGGCCTGGGCAGGAGTGGGACACATCTGAGGGTCTCTGGCAGAAGGAGGGTCTCTGGGCCAGGGCCAAGGCAGTGGGGGCTGTTCCCTCACTGTTTCCAGGGTGGTTTTGCGGGCCACATGAAACCACTTCACGGGCCGGATCTGGCCCCCGGGCCTTGTGTTTGACATGTCTGATATACAGTGTAAAAGAGAGCAGGTTTAATTGGACTGATCATGTCACTTCATAATTTTTGGAGCAAATGAAATAGCAGAGTAAGTTTTACATTTTGTAACTGTCTTTATTTACTTTATTGGCTAGTATAACCACGTCTTTCCAGAATAATTATCCCACAGTATAAATCTTCATTGTAGTAATTGACTGTCCATTTAATATCCATTTAATTGTAAACATCCTTTCATGTGCAATTATTCATTCTTCATAGCGTGTTGCTACAGGACTTGGTATAGCGTGGATAATTGGAAGAATACTGTATGCTTATGGCTATTACACAGGAGGTGAGTCCTTATATAGGAGTTACAATCATTTCTTGCAAAGCTGTTTTCAACTCTGTGGTGTTGTTCATAAACTCTTGCTTCACTGGACAGCTAGATACTGTTTTACAAAATCCAAGTTGTTCTGTCAAGATTAGTCTGAATTCATAGTTAAAGTTTATTTTTAGACCATATAGCTGGTCCTATATTTTCCTCAGAAAATGGAAAAAATAGAGAAAAACACACCTTAATTTACCTAGACCAGGGGTCAGCAACCTGAAAAAGCAAAAGAGCCACTCGGAACCGGTTCCGTCACATACACAAAAAAGTGGGAGCCACAAAATGTGCACACGCGTGCGTGCACGCCTGTACATGCGCAGAACAAGGCAAAACGTAGACAGACGAAGGCAGTGTTTGGAGAGCTACTGCGTTCGTGTTTCTTTCAAACGCGGACAAACGCAGCGCTTCCTTGTTTGGAGAGCTGCTGCGTTCGTCAAACATGGACGAAGGCAGCAGCTCTACAAACGGGGCAGTGTAGGTTTGGAGAGCTGCACATGCAGCTCTCCAAACTGCCGCCGCCCGTTTGGAGAGCTGCTGCCTTCGTCAAACATGGACGAAGGCAGCAGCTCT
>JAKJMR010001136.1:224263-320759 GCA_024449315.1 Daboia siamensis
TTGGAGAGCTGCTGCCTTCGTCAAACATGGACGAAGGCAGCAGCTCTGCAGACGGGGCGGTGTAGTTTTGGAGAGCTGCGTGTGCAATTCTCCAAACCGCCGCCACCCATTTGAAGAGCTGCTGCCTTTGTCCCACTTTTTTTCCAGAATGGCGGAAGAGGACTGGGAGCTGTAGGAGACGGCTTAAAGAGCCGCATGCAGCTCCGGAGCCGTGGGTTGCCGACCCGTGACCTAGACCATTATGACTTTATTGGTAAAATGAGGTTAAATTCACAGATTGTATCAAAGCATTTTTTAATTTTTTAAAAATGTTATTAAAACCAACATGACCAAATTTAGAGTGACTGGCTCATGAAACTTGCTAAGGCATGTATTTTAATGTGGCTGTGTGCATTGTGAGAATCCAGGGTGATTCTAATTAGTTCTTGGTTTATTCAGTAAATTTTGCTTAACAGTCTGGCTTGCACTATATAATGGATCTATATAAACTGTATTATTCCCAGAAAGCATTTACAGTCAAAAATAAGATGTTGTGTTTTTCTATACATAATGCTAAGTGATAAAATGAATTTGCACATTATATCAAACCATAGAGAAGCATAATATATTTGTGAAATAAGTTCATGTGTTAGTATTCCCTAGGGAATAGAATGAAAAATCATGGTTGGAAAAAACAGACAAGAGGAAAAGTTGAATGTGTTTATCTGAATGTCTAGTTGCCTAGCTTTTTCTTATACATAGCCATCCCCAAAGACACCCCTGCATATTTTCTAGTAAATGTTCTAAAATCAAGGGAAAGAGGAACAGGAGAAGCTGGGTGAACTGCCCAGTTTATATGTTTAAAGAGCTAACTATGGAAAATGTAATAAGTGACCATCCTACTAGGAGTGTTTGGGGAAACAATGCTTCATGAATTAAAAATGCTAGGCGGATACCTAGCCCTTTGTTTAAAATTGGAAACCACGTGCCATGAGTAGAAAGCATGTAGGAATTGCAAACTAATAAGAAACCCACATAACAAAAAAGACATAAAAGGTTGCTCAAGATAGTCTATAGTATCATATAAATAAGTAATGACTTTATTTCTGTAAAGGACGCCATTTTAAAAATGAAAATGACAACAATTTCCTTGAAGCATCCAGAACCTACTGGACAATAAAAAAGCATTTCCACAAAAATATATATTTTGCATTGTTAATGTTACTGTACATGTGAATGTTCTGTCTTCCCTTTATAGATCCTAGTAAGCGAAATCGTGGACTCCTTGGTTCCATTGCACATCTTTGTTTGGCAGGGGCCACTGTTTACTCAGCTTTTCAGCATCTTGGCTGGATCCGCAGCGCCTAGGGAGCATCCATTCTGGTGACATCTTGAGAGGTCTTGAAATGTATCTCACATGTAATTTTTATCATTACTTTTAAAAAAATAAAAACAAAAATGAATCACCTCTGGTTCCAATGTCCTCTTGTTAAAACTTGGCAGCTTGCCAGTTTTCTTTGCTCCTACCACCAAATATTTCTGTAGTACTGTATTTAGCATTTCCCTTGTTTTATATTTATAGGTATTGCCTGGTAAGGGTTATAAATGTTCTTGAATGTATCTTTAGAAGGCCTTCAAAAAACTAGAACTGCAGAAAAAACTGTTTTCAGTTTGATAGCTGACATAAAATATATAGAGAAAAAAAATTAAATGCAATATCAGAGCATGTAGTAATATAAGCTGGACCAGTTTCAGCTACATTCTAGAAACACATCTCCAGGCTCTCACCCCTTGGATTTTCTCCCATTTACTATCTGTGGGCTATGACCAAGCAACAGCCACACTCAGATTGTGCGTGTTTGATTGATATAAACCATCAAAACTAAGCTGGTGAAGTACCATTACCTTAGCCCAAATGTAACTTTCTCACACCTTTGTGAGAACATTAGTACACCACTTTGTACTAGAAAGTACAAAAAGACACCATACTGCCTATGATTATGTCCTCATGACAGGTTGAAATCATCATGTTCTGAACTGTTGTTTTTATATCCAGATTCCTGTAGTATTCCACTTGTGACTATCAAAATAGGATTCCCCAACTTAAATTGTATACAATTTCTACTTTCTAATATCCTGAAAAAACTTACTAGGTGACCAGGTTTTGTGTGGTGACATTAAGAGCAACTGAAGCTGTCTCGAGTATGGATAGCCATATGGATAACTGAGTATAGATAACTCTTGGTTATTTACATGTTTATATCTTGGGATATACATGCCACATCAGTTACTATATTGTATATATTCTCAAGTTTGACATGAAACTGTAAACAGTTTCCAAAAAACAGTTTCCAAAAAACTTCCAAAAAACTAGATTATTTTATTGTTTTACTTGCCTATAATTACTTGAATTCTATGCTACTATTTTAAACATTTTATTATTCCAGTTGTTAAATCTTTTTTTTTGTACACGTAGGTAGCTGGAGCAAGCATTAAGTATTCTGTTTTAATACTGTTTTAGCCAAAATGTTATGTATGTATTTTGTCTGTTTGGATGTTGTTGATTCAACTTCAGATGCTTGCACATCATTTATTGTGAGTTGGTTAATAATTTAATAAAGTATTTCAGTTCTTATTTGCTGGCCAGGTAAATAAAAGAGGTTAGGAGATTTCCAAAGAACTCTTTGTAGATAAATCTCTGCTTTCCAATGCATTGTTCCAACTTTTATACTCGGTGTTAAGTTTCTATGCTGGTTCTCACAATAAGAATTTACATTCTGGTCTCATATGTTTCCTTCTTGTTGGGTGTTTTCAGTTTTTTTCTCAAAGAAATAAAGCCTTTTCATAGCAGCCATAAAATCATGATAGATTTTTTTTTTAATCCATTTCCATTTATTAGCACTAAGTGGTGCCAGCTGAGGATTTGCTTCTTCAACTCTCTTGTTATTACTTTGCACCATTTTCGGGTCCACTACTAGTAGGATACATATAGAACATGGTAATCCCAAAGATGCTTTTTCACGAGGCAACTGGACTTTCTTGCTTTTCTTTGAAGAAGATGTTTCGCTTCTCATCCAAGAAGCTTCTTCAGCTCTGACTGGATGATGGGGAATGAAAGGATTTATATTCCTTGCAGGCAGCTGTTCATTTGCATTCTTTTAGTCATTAAAGCTACCTGAGGCTTATCTCTGTCTTCAGGATCACCTGAGTGGTGCAAATGCGTATGGAGCCTTTTGGAACTGTTGAAAGGACTGTGTTATACATTGGAGATAGATGATGTCAAATCCCTCCCCCTCTGTTGAGAGAGGGCTGTTCAGTTTTGACATAGATGGCCTCTGACCCCTCTTTCAAACCAGCGGCCCTCTCTGTCCAAAATGTGAACTTTGCTGTCTTCAAAAGAGTGGCCTTTCTTTTAAATGCGGATGGACTGCTGATATTCCGATAAAGTAATGTAGTCATTCCATACGTTGCAGGAATATCGGAAAAGCTCAGGAAGATCTTCAACCAACACAACATACGTGCACACTTCAAACCTAATAATACTCTTAAGGCAGAAGCTTGTCCACCCCAAGTATAAAACACCCAGGCACAAACTGAGCAATGTGATAAATGCAGTACAATGCAGTGAGCCATGTGCAGATCTGTACATTGGGGAAACAAAACCACTTCATAAATGTATGGCACAACATAGAAGAAAAACCCATCAGGACAGCAGTCCATCTGCATTTAAAAAACAAAGGCCACTCTTTTGAAGATAACAAAGTCCACATTTTGGACAGGGTTGCTAGTTTGAAAGGGGTCAAAGAGGCCATCTATGTCAAAATTGAACAGCCCTCTCAACAGAGGGGGAGGGATCCAACATCATCTACAGTATCTCCAGTCTACAACAGTCCTTTCAACAGTTCCAAAAGGCTCCATACGCATTTGCACCGCTCAGGTGACCCTGAAGACAGAGATAAGCCTCCAGGTAGGTTAAACTATTTGCTAAAATAATGCAAATGGAACAGCTGTCTGCAAGGAATATAAATCCTTTCATTCCCCACCATCCAGTCAGAGCTGAAAAAGCTTCTTGGATGAGAAGCGAAACATCTTCAAAGAAAAACAAGAAAGTCCAGTTGCCTTGTGAGAAAGCATCTTTGTGGTAACTGAGAATCTCCAGTCATAGAGCATGGTAGATTCAGATTTGCATATAGAAAAAAGAATGAAGATACTATACAGGGAATATAAGCATGCATTTAATATTTCCAAGGACACAAGGGGAACTTAAGAAAGTCTTGAGGTGTTTCTCCCTCCTGAACTTTCAAGATTTCTGATTCTTTATTAACAGTAGTCCTCCTTTATAGTTCCTGCTAAGGTTTCCTGTATATCAGTTGTCCAGGTACAGCATATTAGGAGATATTGGGCAGATTGAATTTTTGGCTGACAAGCCATAAGATACACTTTTGTAATCAAGTACTGACTCTAGTTCTTACTTTCTGTGAAAGTACA
Organism: Daboia siamensis; assembly: GCA_024449315.1. Classification (NCBI taxonomy): domain Eukaryota; kingdom Metazoa; phylum Chordata; class Lepidosauria; order Squamata; family Viperidae; genus Daboia; species Daboia siamensis. The sequence continues at coordinate 228,731 of JAKJMR010001136.1, forward strand.
TCATTCTTATCCTACAACCTCAATTTAAGAAAGGCCAGAAGCTTGTGTCAGAACTGTTCAAAAGGTTTTCTTAACTCAGATAAGCTCTGATTGTGATAAACATAAATTATATGTTCAAAGATAGTTTGTCATTAGCGTTGTAGCACAGTTGCTAGAGTGAATATGGCTGATGGAAATGCCTAATTAATAATTTCTGCTTACAATAATAAATTTCACTGTATCCTGGTTGTATCATTACAATGTCTATACTATTGCATCTAACTTAGACCTAAAATCTTGACACATGAAGCTGGAATAGAAATTGCTGTTTTTATAACATACTGTATTTGTTCTTGATAGATATATCCTAGAACTGCTTCACTAAGCTGATTGCTGCCTTATTTACTATAGGGTGTTCTTTGAGGACTAGGTACATTCTCTTTGAATTGCTGGTTGTTAGGGACTATCAACAGAAATTAATGGTTGGATGTTTTCCCCCAAAATAGGAATAAATTGCAAGGCATGTCTTGTTTTCTAATTATTATTGCTGATTATTTTAAGTTTATCCATTCAATAATGCCAGCTCTCTTGAGATTAGAACTTTGAAATTAAAGGGTGAAAATTTATGTGATAAAATGGAGTAGGCCTTGTTAATCTGGCACATTAATGAAGCCCTGAAAACTGGTCTTGTGGCTTGTGAGAAAAATAAAGAAAACATAACAAAATAAATGGTGCAAAAATAAAAACAGCTTTTATATCCTCTATATAGTACAATCATATAGTCTAAATTATCAATCAACTATATAAAAGACATGAATTTTTTTTAAAAAAATGCCTTGACATATCATTGATGTAGAGTCCAGGGGTAGGCAACCTTAGCTCTTTTATGACTGGCTCAGGAATTCTGGGAGTTGAAGTCCGCGAGTCATAAAGAGCCAAGGTTGCCCACCTGATCTAGACAAAACAACTGAAGGAAATTCGAATATACGGATTCCTCAAGAAATCCTCGTCCTTGCCCTGGTGTCCAAAAAAATATCATTTGCAATATGCAGCTAACAAGTTGTTTTCAACGTGATCTAATTTTTGAATGTTGCAAATCTAAATGATTAAAATATTCGAAATAAAATTTGAGGTAGAAAAAGAAAGTGCTCTTCTTGTTAAGTTTCGGGGTGAGTGCCCGTTCGATGTCTGCTAAGCACTCACAGCTTTTCTTTAACGTACGACTCTTCAGTAATTCCCAAAAGAGATCACAGATCACTTTTTTAAAAGATCGAATCTCAGAATTTACTAGGAAGGAAATCTGAAAGGCTACGCTTACTTCTCTCTTTTTGTCTCTATGGTAAAGAGGGAGCGATAAGGGCATAGGGAAGCGACTGAGCTTCAGATTCACTGCTGCGCATGCGTACTTGACGCTTACTTCCTGTCAAGCCCAGTAACTCCGTGCCGCTTTTGAGAGAGAGGCGCGGGAATAAGCCCATAAAGAGAATGGATTGCCAACGACCGGCATCCGCTTACCTACCGGCAGCTATTGCAGCGCTGAGCCTGAGCCTGCCTGGCTCGCACGTTTCTCCAGAGACTTTCCGGCAAGCCAAGTTCGATCAACCTCAGGTGGTGGGTAGGGGAAAGGGGAAGCCCATTCTGTACATGCCCCTGGTCGCTCTCATCCTAACTGGGTGGTGCGTTCAGGCACTGAGCACGAATTTACGTTGACCGACAGTGTTTGTGCGAGACATACTAGGCAGCTTAAAAAACGAGACTAGACCTCAACGGTGTAAGGCAATTTCTCAACCACAGCTACTTTTTAAGATGTTGTGAGGTCTGGGGAATTCTGGGAGTTGCAGTCCAGACATCTTATAGCGGCTGAGACTGAAAGACGCTACTGCCTTTGATTAGTGGCCCTCTCGCCGAAGGGAGGCGGGGTTGGTCGGATGGACTGGGTAGGTCTCTAGGAAAAGCGTCTGGTTGGCGCAAGGCAGCTTTTCAGCCGAAAACGAGAAAGGTGACGTGTGAAAAGGGCTTTCTTCGGTTCAGGGGAATGTGTCCTAGGCTAGGAAACAGTCTCACTTCCTTCTTTCTGAGTCTCCGACTGCAGAGTTGCTTTTTACGTATTCGACGGAGATATTATAACCATGCTTGCTGAGGGGCTCAAGTTTTTAAAACGAAGCTCTAGCCTACTAATTTTTTTTGTCAGCTGCTGCTAATCTTTTTAAGAGAAATTTGGTAACGCTTAGGTCAGGGGTAGGCAACCTCGGCTCTTTTATGACTCATGGACTTTAACTCCCAGAATTCCTGAGCCAGCTGGCTCAGGAATTCTGGGAGTTGAAGTCCATGAGTCATAAAAGAGCCGAGGTTGCCTACCCCTGGCTTAGGTGAATAGAGAGCACCAAAAAAGGATAAAACAAATGCAGAATCGTGATAAAATACAAAATACATTCCATCACTATAAACAGCTAATGAGGTTTAAAAATTATAATCACAATTATATTCAATTATATCCATACCCCAGAATGCACGTGTCTCCTTATTATATAGATATTAAATCCACATTTGTTGATACATTGAAATAAGAAAAATATATCAGAATTTAGTTACAATATTCTACAAAATAATTACTTTGAACGATTCTGCCACTGAAATATCCTTATTCTATTTAATATTCAATTGGATAATCTGCACTTTCAATGGCAATCAATTGGGCAGCCATAAAAAGTACTTAAATGTTAAATACCTTTTTTTTAAAAAAAAAAAAACTATTTGGTGATATCTTATGAATTAAACAATTCAATGTTCTCTATTTTTAACAGAGTTTAACATTCTGGAAACTACTATATCATCTCCTGAGTCAAATCCATGGTGGAGGACAGATAAAGTCTGCTGATATAGGTAGCAAATTACTGTGAATGTGGGAACATGTTTAGTTTTGGAGGGTGGGGGAGAATGAAAATAACAAAAGTATGTTATTTATGAAATGTATTAACAGCCTCAGTATGAAAGGTGGTACATGAATTATAAAATGATAAAAGCTTTGGGCAGCTATAAAAATTTGAATAAAAATGGTAAAAGTATAATATCATACATTAAAAAGTCATTGAAAATCTCTGCTTGGCACTGTGAGGAATAAACATTCAACCCCAAGGGTGTTGGAAAACAAAACAAGTTTTATTAAAGCTTTTATAAAAGCAGTGAAACTCTTGATAATGGCAAATCCCAGAGTCCACACTTGAATCAATTTTTGCATAGGTTTTTATACCCTGTCCTGTGCATCATGCCACATCCTTCCAAAGTGACCCAGTTGATAGGTCCACCCAGTCACATGCTTTCCGACCACCTAGCAATCATTACAATTACCAAACCCTCCAATTATTAGATTAAAAAACTCTTTTGTTCCTGTCTTATCTTCACTCCCTTTTCTATGGCATGATTTGTAACATCCTGCTAACTGAGGGTATAGTTTTATCTACAAGGTGAACTGTTACCCAAACTGGATAACTGCAATTATAAAAGATTTATGTCTTCCCTTGTTTATAAGAATGCTGCTTTGCATTGAGAAGCTATGTGTTTAACAGAGTTCATGCTTCGGTTAAACATGGCTGCACTTTGGTTCATAGCTATACTTTAAAATACTAACTAAGCAGTATTTATAAAGAATAAGCCTTATATAAAATGAATAATATGTTATTCATAAGCTATATGCTATTCTACAATAGTGTGCACTATTCTAAAAGTATCCTTTAAGTCAGTGTGTGTAATTCCTCTCTATTCTTTCAGCTTATTATATCTCCTTTCCTAAAAGTATCTTAGCTAAGTGCTTCTATATGCCTATTCCTTTAACAGAAATGAAAAATTACAACATGTACATTTATTGTGTATCTCACAGTACTGAAATTATGGTAGTGTCAGATCCTCTCTGAATGTTGGAGCAATGTAACTTGCCACTTGCTTCAATCCAAATGCCAATTAGGTAATTACTGGCAATAACTGATAAAGCAGCAGGCTCTGCAAAGTAAATGGTTTTTTGCTGCTCTCATTGCCAAAATGTAGCAATGTATTTTGGTGTGTGTTCGGTCATCCACATAGTAAGCCTTACACTAGTAATTCTTACAAGTGCTCCATCTGTTATCCAATCTGCTTCAAAAAATCAGATTTTTGCTCAGGTGCAACCATATTGATAGCCCATTTGCCTCACTATTTGATCAGAATAATTAATCTAGCCTCTAGAGATAATTTCTTTACTCAGTGCTGGTGAGCACTGGGGCTTTGAGAAATGCTTCACCAAGGAATAATATGAAGATGATTGTTTTAATTGCCTCACCATTACCCTACTCTCTCACACTCAGAAGTAAGCTCTTACCAAGGATATATCCTACTCTAATGGCTAGCAAACATGCATTGAGAACTGAGTGACTTTGCAATTCTATGAAATCCAGATTGGATTGTTCCAGGCAGTTTCCTCATAAAATCTCACAAAGCACCGGATAATTGTTTTATTATTTTGTTACATATTCATACTAAAGTATTAAATTACTGTGTTTACAGCTTTATTAGTTCATGAACATTACTTTGATTCCAGTGTTGCTATAGTTTTTATATAGTGAACTCTATATAACATATTGATGTAGATACATTTATTTGTTTGTTTATGAATGCTTTCAAGTCAGATTTGACTTCTGGCAACTGGTTCATGCATGTTTTTTGGCAATGTTTTCAGAAGCAGTTTGCCATTGCTTTTTTAGGGGTAAGTGCAAGTGATTAGCTCAAGATTACCCAAGTGGTCTTAGCATCTAAGACAGGGCAAAAACTGAAATAGATTTATTTGGTTCTCTGTTCTAGAAAAGTGCAAAGCTGCTTAGGCAGAGAGCCCTGCTGCCAGTGTGCTATGCTACTATCTGCATGGATTAGCTGTATGCTACTATCTCATTCCAGGAATGATGCTGTCCAAATTAGGAGGCATACATAATACTCCCTAGCCTTTCCTCAAGAAATAATAATTACTGTAAAATTTATGATAACAGCTTTTAAGGCTATGAAATGATTTCCTATAGAAGAATAGGCTAGTTATAAAAAGCTTCCAGTTAAATGTAGAAGAAGAATCAACAGTAATTATATATATAATATATATAATTTATAATTCTACAAAGCCTCTGTTTAATGATTCAGTGAATTCAGGGATAATGGGAGATCACTTTCTTTTCTTTTTAAGCACTAAGTTATTAATGGGGAGCAGAGGTGGTACTGACAGGCTACTACAGGGCTTTTCAACCAGTGGTATGCATACCACCGGTGGTACTTTAGCACCTGGCAGGTGGTAGGTGACCTCTAGCCAAGTGTAGCGGGGGAGGGAATGAGCTAAAGCAGCACTGTGAGCAAGCGAGTGAGTGAGAGAGAAAGCAAGAGGCTTTTGCGACCAGAGTGAGTGAGCAAGAGGCTTTTGTAAGCGTGAGAGAACGAGAGGCTTTTGCAAGCAAAGTGAGTGAGTGAAAGAGAGAGCAAGGGGCTTTTGTGAGCAGAGTGAATGAGTGAGAGAGCAAGTGAGGCTTTTGAGCAAAGTGTGAGTGAGTTAGAGAGAGGCTTTTGTGAGCAAAGTGAGTGTGAGAGAGAGGGAGGCTTTTTCGAGCTGAGAGAGTGAGAGGCTTTTGTGAGCAGAGTGAATGAAAAAGCGAGTGAGAGGCTTTTGCAAGCAAAGCGTGTGGGGGCGGCCTTTGCAAGCAGACTGAGTGAGTGAGAGGCTTTTGTGAGCAAAGTGTGACTAGGTGAGTGAGAGAACAGCCAGAGGCTTTTGCTAGCAAAGGGTGAGAGAGGGGGGGGGGATTTGCGATTGAAGGCTGAGAGAAAAAGGGAAAAGTGAGGGGGAGAAGGGAAAAAGAAAAGGCAAGGCATTAACTTCTGACTTCCTCTGTTGCAGTAGAAGGAAGCATTAACATTGAACCTCAACTTTTTATTTTTCCATAATATTATAAACTAGCCATTTCTATAACAACAAATGAATCTAACCAGTAAAGCCCAAAATTCCCCCCCCCCTTTTTTTAGTCATCAAGTTTTTGGCACATAGCTAAACAGTGGTGGTCATGTCCTAAAAGTAGTACAATCTGTGAAAAGGTTGAAAAGTTACTATGGTATAAATTACTCCTGAGGTGAGAGATTTGATCCCCTTGCCTCCCAGATTTTGGTTCTACTTTCTTTAACATTTGGCACTCTTTTTGATGAAATTTGGGGTTACTTGAATTGTTATAAACATTTCCCTTATCTCCTCTTTAGGCACCCAAATCAGATTTGTCAAATGGGCAGCCTTGAGCTATGGATATAGAAGACTACAATTTTATCAGCTCCCTGCCGATGGTTCAGAAGCGAGCAGAGAACTGCTATTGGCATTTTCTTGGTTCCTTTGCAGAATAGCTCTAATGGAAAAGTTATTGATACTAAATAGATTTAACCTTTGGGATGAAGCAACAGTATGCATGGTGAGTTTAAGGGGTTCAAGAATAATTTTCATCAGCAGCCAAATAATAAGATAGAGAATGGGTCAGTTGATTTTGTTTAATGAGAGTGGCAATAGAGGCAGGTTATTTTTAATGTATTCCAACCAGATGTACATGTTCCCAGCATGTTTTGTGGAAATTGTTTAAGAGACAGATGGCTTAAAAAAATGAATGTATACCATTTTACCTAGAGCTAGAAAACTTGTTCTGGGTTTACGCTAATTTAAAATATTTAGCTTCCTTGCTGAAAGACATCTAAAGTGCAGACATCCCCTTTTGGGGGGGCCTTTGGGTTCTTCAAGTCTGTTGTTGACTATCTCTATGTAGAAATAGTCCAGACACTGAGGATATAGTATAGAATTTTTTTTTGCTTGTTTTATTTTTCTTACAGTTTGATAAAATATAGCATTTTTTGTAGGAATGCAGTTATATATCTTCATTTCAGCAAACAAAGTATCTCATAACATTCTGATAAACAACTTAAGTATTAATTTTCTACCCATCTTGGCTTAATTGACATTTATTTTTTATTTATTTTATTTTAATCCCATTTATATCCCGCCCTTCTCCGAAGATTCAGGGCGGCTTACAATTTAAGCACAAACCAATGTGCTTAGCAATAGCCTTCATTTCTATGTATATGCCTGCTTATTAGGGCTTTCCCCCCCCCCCCAAAGCGGCATTATTACAAAGTCAGCTTATTGCCCCCAACAATCATGCCATCCGTGTAGCTGAACATGTTTGACATGTTTCAAAAATTGTACCCAAAAGAGTAGTAATCAATGGTTTCATATCATATGAGGAGGGGAGACACTGAGTGGATTGTCACAAGATACGATTTTTGCTCTCTGTAAAGATTATTATGTTTATAAATTTTAAAGAGAATTTTTATGAATTTCAGAAAATACAAGACTGGGTGGCTAACTGTACAAGACAAATGAAATTCAAACAGATTTAGATACAGTAGAGAAATCTGCTGAAAATAGCAGAATGAAATTTAATGTGGACAAATATAATTGTTATATAGGAAACAAAAAACAAACCTGCTTATATAAAATGGGGAATATTGATTTGGTAACAATACTGTGGAAATATTTATAGTTGACTGCAAACTTAGTATAAATCCACAGTATAATCATGGCTGCAAAAATGAATGGTTGTATCTCCATTAAGATAGGGAGTTTGCCTGTTTTATTCAGGGTCGATAGCTTTTTCCATTTTCAACATTATCTTTTTGCCTTCCCGCTTTCCCAGAAAAAATGGATATTCCTTATTTTCAAAATAGGTGCAATCAGCGAATAATTGTTTTCAGTAGACAAACAATTTTATTAACAGAATTGTGCATATTTATACTATATTTAATAAAATAATAAAGTGATTTTCTACTTACAAAATTCCCTTCATTCCTGTCCCTCTCCCTCCCTCAAAAAGAAGCCTTGAATATTAGATCTCAGTTGGTGATATCAAGTACATTTCTGCATAATTAAAGGATTACTTTTTATTTTTTGAGCTGGCCAAGCAATAAGGCTTGATCTTGGGATTTGAAATATATGTAAAATATTGAGTGAGATCAAAACTGGACACCTTTGTATCATAGGACTGCTCAGTTTTGATTTAAAAAACTGGACTTCAGAGTTGAGCTATCGTAGCATATTTAATATGATTTGATATCCAGGATTAGTGGCCACTTACACGTAATTACTTATACTAGTTTATCCATGCAAACTTAATATTTGTCCTGATTTCTTATAAGACTAATATATATCTTAGTTAACTTTGCAAAATGATGTTATTGTTTGAAATTCACACCTTGTCCCATAAATTAATCCTGTAAGTGTGCTACTTATTTACCAATAGGTGGCAATTTCAACACAACAGGATGTTTTTGTAAAGATACTTCTTCCATTTCGTATTGGTTTTATATTAAAAGTATTGTAAAGAGAGTTAGTAACAATCTAATCTGAGAATCTACTAACAAACATTTGCCCAATATGGAAGCTCTTTTGAACCCTAAAGAAAATGAATGTTTGTTATATTTATACATTTGAAAATAATGTTATAATGCCATATTTCAGCAGAACCTCCTTCCATAGTTTTACTTGTTTAAATAGCCTCAATAATACAGACTTATTTATGTAAAAATAAATATATAAAATAAATGAAAAGGTATCTATTAAAATACCCCAATGTGCCATCTTACATCCTTCTTACTCCTGCTAATATGAAACATTTGCTAACCTTTTCATTGATTCTCATGTATGGTTTAGATCAGGGGTGTCAAACTCAATTTCATTGAGGGCCGCATCAGCATGGTGGTTGCCTTCAGGGGGCCAGGTGGGTTTGGCCTGGGTGGGCGTGGCCTACTGGGTGGATGTGGCTAAAGTGCATATGGCCTACTGGGTGGGCATGGCCAGCTCTACATCGTTCACATCAAGGGTGCCTATGGGGGCCTGGGCAGGAGTGGGACAGATCTGAGGGTCTCTGGCAGAAGGAGGGTCTCTGGGCCAGGGCCAAGGCAGTGGGGGCCATTCCCTCACTGTTTCCAGGATGGCTTCGCGGGCCACATGAAACCACTTCATGGGCCGCATCTGGCCCCCGGGCCTTGTGTTTGACATGTCTGGTTTAGATCTATTGTACGCTGCTGTTACTACATTCAGCAACTAATTGTGGCTTCCACCCCAAACATTCTATGATTTAAGACTGCTCACTTAAACGTACTTTCTTTGAATCAAAAAGTATGCCATAAACTTGCTTTCTCACATTCATGCATTTTTTACAGATCTCTTTTAAGAGCAAAAATCTGGTCTGCATAGTGCCTACATAACACTAAGGCTGCCAGGTATAAAACCTAGAAGGAGACAAGAGGGACTTAGAAGGAAGCATCAGCAATGTTTGGACTCACTACCCAATTTCCTCTTTGGACGATGAATTAGAGGATTTTTTCCCACCATACAACATTTGGTTCTGTTCAGTGTTAGAGAGGTTAACCTGCTGATGGACACAGTCCCAAATCACTTTACATAATTTCTTTCCAATATTCCACTGCATTGGATAGAATAAAAAATTGGCACTGTTGATAAAGGGATGGCAAATGATGATCACATTGGCACATTTTCCAAGACTAGAATATTTGAATAGGTCAGGAGCAGCTAAGCCTGGTGTCCTTCAGCCATTTTGGACAATGAATCTGTTTGGACTCCCAGTGACATTCCATATATTAATCTTTTTTGCATGTATCTTTCATAAAATATTCAGGACTATATTAAATAGTCTGATGAAGCTAATTTTTTTTCACTTCTGGGAAGCTTCATTTATTTTAACATACTTGATATTTCTTGAATTTGACATTTTGAATATATATATTTTTGAGAAACTGATGCCTTTTTATGAAAACATCTGTACATTGCTCCTTGAATTTGATAACACAGAGCAGAAAAGTGAAAATTTCTGTTTATGAGAACTTCCTTTCAAGTTACAATACAGAGATAGAATACAATCAAGAAAGCGAATAACTCTTCTAAAAAGATAGCACTACATGTATTACTATTACTAGAGGTATACATGTATACCTGGATGAGGAATTCTGGGAGTTGAAGTCCACAAGTCATAAAAGAGCCAAGTTTGAAGACCCCTGCCTTAGACTCTTGAGTAATGAGACATTTCTCTGTCAATAGCATCTTTAGAGATTCTGCTAAAATTTCTAGGCAACAATGAATACTAAACAACAGAAATACTCTCTAAACTCAATAAACCTTAAACACTGAAAAACAGCAAAAATCATTTTCAGAGATTTTATTATTATTTTCCATCTTAGTGCAATCCTCTTCTAAAATGTCTGCAAGATGGAAAAAGCCTTGTTTCAAAACCTCACGTTAAAGGCCAAAAAGATGTTCAATATCTTCAGTGGTTGAATGGCCGCCTGAAACTCCAGTGGCGGAGTTACCACTCTGACCAGGAAGAGCAGTGCAAGCTCCTGCACAAGGTAAGTAGGACTTGGATTGCAGTAGCTTATATTTTGTGGCATTATCCTGCTCTGGAAAACAAAATAGATTTTAAGATTGTGTCACGAACCCAAAATGCCTGGCAGATTTGGAGTCATGTCAAAGCTGCGTGAAGGTCAGTCTCTGGCTTTTTGGAATGTAGAGCTTTCCTCCCACCCATGGCAGTCCATCATTCATTGTGCATAACTTCTTGTGGCTTAAAAAACATTCATCTTTTTCTAGGGCTTTCCTGAATTCCATTCCAGCTTGGCTTACTAGAGTCTTTGGGGTCTTAGCATGCGCTTGAGTGATGACTGGCGCTGCTAGCTGCTTTGATGACATGAGTGGATCTGTTATCTCTGTCTTGGTGCTGTTGTATTGTGGTAATCATGACAGTGCGTCTGCCAGGAATTTCCCCTCCCCCCCCCCCCGATAAATGTTTTATGGTGAAATTAAACTGATGGAAATGTTGGGACCATCTCACTTGCTTGGGAGACAGTTTTCTGGACATTTTCAGGGCTTTAGGTTTTTGTGGTCAATCTGTACCTGGAATGGCATTTTATTCCCTTCCAAGAAATGTCGCCAGGTCAGGAGAGTCAACCGGATGGCATAAACTTCCTTTTCCCAAACCGCCCACCTTTGTTCTATCTCTGTTAGTTTTCTTAATGTGTATGTACAAGGTTGTAACTTCCCCTCATTATTTTCCTGAAGCAGCACTACTCCCACTGCTATGTCACTAGCATCAACTTGAACTATGAAAGGTTTCTCAGTATCCAGGTGTTTTAAGACTGGTTCCGCTGAGAATAACCTTTTTAATTTCTCAAAAGTGCTTGGCACTCTACAGTCCATTTCAAAGATTGGCTGAGTTTTGGTTTCCTTTTCCCTTTAGTCTTTAGCAGATTTCTGATGGTCAATGTAATTTGCTCAAAAGAGGGGATGAATTGGTGGTAAAAGTTTACAAACCCAAGGAAGCTTTGCAGTTGTCTCCTGGTGTAGGACGGAACCCATTCTAATACAGCATGGACTTTTCCGGGGTCCATCTCTATGCTGTTCAATGAGATGCGATATCCAAGATAATCGATTCTTTCCTTATGGAACTCACACTTAGATCATTTGGCATACCTTCTTTGTTTCAGTGATTATCAGAATATTGTCCAGGTAGACAAGCACCCCCTTATAAAGATGTTCCTTGAGCACCTCATTTATCAATTGCATGAATACTGTGGGTGCTCCCTGAAGCCCGAACAGAAGGACCCTAAATTGGTAATAACCTAAGGGGCATTTGAAAGCTGTTTTCCACTCATCCCCTTCTTTAATTCTGACTATAATACATCTCCCTCAAGTCCAACTTTGAAAAAAATCTTCCTTTTAGACAAATGTGCTAGCATGTCCTCTACCCCCTCAGAGGGAGGGGTTAGAGGTTACTCTCACTCACTGTGTTGAGAGATCCACACAGAGACGAAGAGGCTCATCCTTCTTTTTGCGAAATAACACCGGGGCTGCTGTTTTTGGCTTTGCCAGTTGGATAAAACCCCTTGCCAAGTTTTTCTCTATAAATTTTTGTAACTCCTCTAATTTCTGTCGAGTCGTGGAGTATAATTTTGGTTTAGGTAACTTTGCCTCTGGGAGTATTTCAGTAGCACAGTCCGTGGGTCGATGAGGGGGTAATTCATCTGACCTCTCTTCACTGAATGCTTTAGCTCAGACATGTCAAACACAAGGCCCGGGGGCCGGATCCGGCCCGCGAAGTGGTTTCATGTGGCCCGCGAAGCCATCCTGGAAACAGTGAGGGAATGGCCCCCACTGCCTTGGCCTTGGCCCTGCCCTGGCCCTTGGCCCTTGGCCCTGCCAGAGACCCTCAGATCTGTCCCACTCCTGCCCAGGCCCCCATAGGCACCCTTGATGCGAACGATGTAGAGCTGGCCATGCCCACCCAGTAGGCCATACGCACTCTAGCCACACCCACTCAGTAGGCCACGCCCACCCTGGCCATGCCCACCCGGCCCCCTGAGGGCAACCGCAATGCTGATGCGGTCCTCAATGAAATTGAGTTTGACACCCCTGCTTTAGCTAGATCCCGATATTCCTCTGGTATGCCTTCCAACTCCCCCTCGCTCACTGCAGGGGTTTTATCACCACCACCCTTTTGGTCTGGGCTGTTCCCTTGGCATTAATTTTCTCCTTTGGGAACCTCAGCTCTTCAATTCTCCAGCCTACCCTCGGGTTCCATTTCGTTAGCTACACCATGCCTAATATGAGTGGGCATTCCATTCCAGGGGTCATCACAAATGTTAGAGTCTCTACGTGATTCCCTATGTTAAGCTGGATGGGATATATGGTGACAGTGGCTGGGATCCCCCTGCAAAGGACCCATTTAATTGGCCGAACGAAATTGGCTTCTTCAGCCTCCTCACTGGGATTCCTAAATTCCCCACCAGGGTTGGGCTTATGAGGCAGCGAGTGCAACCGGGCTATCAGGGTTCTTAATGTGACTTTCTTCAGAATCCCTGGGCTAAACAGTTTTACAGTTCTGGTGAGGAGTACGATTGGTCCACTTATCAGAGGTTCATCCACTGAGCTGTCCTCCGAGGCTTCTGGGACTCTCCGGTCTGGTTTGGAGTTCCTCCCCCATTTTGATGGGGTTAGGACCTCGACAACTTACATGCTTTTCATGGGAATTTCCTTCAGCTTCGGCAGGGTTTTCCTGGGTTTCCCCTCTGTGACTCGGTCGGACTTTTGAACTGGAGTTTTTGAGTGACATTCAGTACCGCGGTGACCATCCTTCCCACATTTGAAACAACCTGTCTGTCTTGGAGTGGTAGGGGTCTATCTCGCCAGCTCCCAGGGTGCCTCTCCTGGAGATCTTCCCCAGGATTTCCCCAGACATAGTTGCCTCATGGCCCGATCAATCTCAGCCTCCTCAGCTAGGATGTACCAGTCGTAGAGCAGGTCAGGGTTGCCCCAGGGGATGCAGGCATAATACAGGTCATCATTAAGCCCATCTTTGAAATGTCCTACCAGAACTTCTTCTGGCCAATTAAGTTTGCTGGCTAGAGCTTGGAATTCCTCTGTGTATTCTGCCACAGGGTGCCAGCTCTGCCTGACAGTCTTTATGCGCTCTCTGGCCTCCCAGTCAGCCAAGGGATCCTCGAATCATCTCCTGAGGGCTGCCATGAAATGGTTAAAATTCCTGAATTCTGGAGTATCCGCATCATGGAGGTTCACCATCCACTTGGCCATCACCCCTTCTATTGCCATGGTTATGATCCTCACCCGCCTATGGTCACTGGGGATGTCCCGACCATATTCCTCCATGTAGTTCAGTACCTGGACTAAGAAAAACCCCAATTTTTGTCGTTCTCCACTATACTTTGCCCCCAGTTGCAGAATCTTCTGACTGTTATCATTCCTCACCAGCCAGTGGATCTGGCAGCTGAGTCTGAGGAATCATATGAGGAGGGGGCTGGAGTGACATTAGAGTCAGAGGAAGGCTCTGAGAAGCTCCAAGACTTACAGTCGGACAAGGAGTCTGGCCCCTTTCCTCGCGCTTAGGCTGAGACACAGCTGTGCTGGGAGCCTGAGTTGGACAGTGATGAAGGACAGTTGGGAAAAATCCTGGATGCACAAATGCGCAGGCAAGAGAAGCGAGTAGGACAGAGGAATGCAATGGGGTGGCTCCAAAGGCAAAGGAGAAGGCATTAGGAAGCCATGCCTTGGCTGAATTATAAAAGGGAAGGTGTGGGAGGTGCTAAAGGCAACCATTCGTGTTGAGGATTGAGTTTCTGTGGACTGTGTTTGTTTGCCTTGGACATTGACTCAGGTCTGTGAGAATAAAAGGGGTTGGTTTTTTCTTGCAGTTCCTGCCTGTTTCTTGGAAGAGAGGTTTCTCCTTGTGAGCATAACAAGGACCCCGTAGGCTGAGACAAAACACCGACTGGCTGTGTGACCCCTCCTTCTTCTGGGTTGGTGTCTGTCTCTGTCAGCTGGTACAGCTCAGCTGGTAGTGGCTATTGCTGTGGTGGCGGCTGCACTTTCCGAAGTGCTGGTGGAAGGACTTGGGTTTGCTACCTCGATTCCCACACCACCTGCTTCCTTAGTTGAACCTGGGTTTGCGATGCCACGACACGGGTCAATCTTCTCTTCTTTGAGGAAGTTGAAGGCGACTCTCAGCATGTCAATGGCTTGCTCTAAGAACCGGCTGGAGTGGACTGGTCTTTCGTCCTTTTCCTTGCTGAGACGGAGCGATCTCTCCATCTCCAGTTTCTAGCCTGGTTGGTGGCTGCCACATTTGAGGGTTACCTTCCTCGCTTTCTTCTCCCAGTCTGCCTTTTTCCCGACGCCCATCTACTACTTCGGCTTATCTCGGTGCTCAGCGACCATGACTTCATTGGAGGAGCTGGAGGAATGCGAGCTGCATCCACTCTGGCCTGCCTGGAGGGAAAATTCCCCCCCCCCCCATGATGGCTTCCTCTTTCTCCGTACCTAATTCACACATGGTTTGTGCTGTCACTGCGGTAAGGGTCTTCCTTCCAGGCTGACTGACTTCTGCAGATCCTGCCTAATGTAAGGACCTGCTTCAAAACCTCTTCCCAAGAAAGCAGAACTCTTGGAACGGTTTCATCCCAAAAGGAACTTTTATTAGGAGAAGTTGACAACAGGCATAGAAGGCAGGGTATGAGGGTTTCCCGCTCAAATCAATGTTAAAAGAGCAAAAAGCAACCCCCACCTCAATAGTTCTTCCAGTCAGTTCAAACAGCCCAGTCCCCAGGTGTTAAGTCTACTATGGGAACGGGGCTGATAAGATTCTGTTTCCAAGGCTGTGAAAACGTTGTTGGGTCTTCGTACCTTCTCTTCCGCAGTGAGCGATAAGCCAAATGGCCGGAAGCACATTCCTTTCTCACCTCAGGTTGACATCAAGGGGGAATCAGTTCAAAGAGCAAGCAGATAGAGGAAGCGGAGAGGATACATTATAGCAGCTAAGCGAAAGGAAAAAGATGCAAAACAATTCCCTAAGCTTCTCCCCTCCCTCCAGGAGTATGGCAAAACGCTCAGAAGGGAAAAGAAAAAACTGAACCAGCAAAAGTTCACCCCCACACACACACACCAAAGAGATGAGTTCGGACAGTAAGCAATTAAACCTTCCAAGCAAAGATATATGGACAAAACATGAAAAGCAACTTTTTGGTTTGTGAGGTAAACTTTTTCCCACTGATGCTCTTACTGCTTTTTTACTCAGAATTAGAATACGTTGTTTTTGAATTTTTATCTACAGGCAGCGTAATAGCTGGCTGGCCTACTGAAGTATGCTAGTTTTATTTCCTGTACTGTAGCTCTATGAAACCCTAATTCTATAATAATAAAGTTGGAAGGAACTTTGGAGGTCATCTAGTCCAACCCCCTGCTCAGGCAGGAAATCCCTATCCAACCCCCAACAGGCAGCAACCATTTTCTTGCCTGCTATCCTGCTTACCTGTAACTTCCTGCCAACTTCTCCACTGATTTGGTTGTGGGAAGCCTGCAGGAAGTCGTCTCACCTAATAGCATTGGGATTTGGCTTCTTTATGAAGATTTTCCACCAAAAATACCCTTTGCATAAACTGGGTTCATACGACCATGTGGTTTGCTTAATGACTGCAGCGAGTCACTTAAGAATCATCATAAAAACATATAAAATCTAGTCCAATCATGTGATGCCATGACTCATGACTAGAATTTGAGTTCCAGTTGTGGTTGTTAATTCGAGGACTACCTATAATCTAATACCTAAACTACATATTTAAGTATATTGTCTTTACAAGCAACAATGTATTACACATTATTGCTTTTGTAGACAATACATTTACATATGTAGTTTTAGATATATCTCATATCCTATCTCTAACCATATGTTTCTCTCCCAGGTACATGCCTACACAATAGGTTCTCATGCTGACCCTGTTATTGGCCATTTCTCAGTCACAGAAGTTGATGTTGGAAGGCAGCCAGAAAGATACAAGCAGGTAATCCTCTTTCTGTAGCATGATGGTATGTTAGTAATTCAGAGAAACCTGCTTTCTGCAGAATTTCCAAGCTTCAGCTACATTCTAGCTGGAATAAATAACTTCAGAGTATGGCACCAAACGATCTTGGTTAGTCTCCTTCAGTGCTTGTTATGAAACAGCTGCCTACAAAACAGCTGCCTGAGCATCTTGAGGTTTTAACTAGTTTGCAAAGTGAATCTTCTTCCCCTCCTTCAAAGAGAAGGCTTCATTCCTTAGAATTTGAATGACTGAATGGATGTAATATGCTTACATTGCTAAAATAAAACTTTTAAAATTACCATTAATGTTCTTTTTTATATAATATTTCATTAATTTTCTAATTTTACAGTTAAGTATTTAAAAAGCAACGTAGTGACTGGGTTAATCAATAGTTCAATAGCACACCAATTTATACCAATTTATACCATCTGCTACCTCCCTAGAGGTGAGAGATCTAGGGAGGTATGCCTCACCTGGGTTTGTCCGCTCCCGGATAGGCCTGGGCCCTCTGTGAGAGGTGCCCGATCTGTTTCGGAAGTTACCTAGAAGGTACCCAGCTCAAGTGGCAGGGAGCTGGTGGACTGGATATTGCTGACCTTCTATTTTACATCCTCCTGATTGACTATGGGACTGCCTGGCTGGACCTACCCGGACAATGGTTCATCTGCTTTATTCAAGCACAGACTTATTTGTGCTCAGGGGTGCCCTCCCTTCCTGGGCACGACCCGCCTTTGTTTCTACTTCTCCTCTTGATGACAGGCCCAATTATTGGGACCTTGAGAGATGGCTGGGCAGGGACAGGAGCCTCTGTCATAAATTTAATAAGAGGCCCCTGGTTTGCTTTTTAGCTAAATTTTTTGTGGGGTTAGGGAAGGGGGAGGGTTCACAGGTTTGGTTGGAAACTCGGGGGGATCCACCAACCGTTATTCAGACCAGACCTGGGATTGATCACACCGTGACAGGGCTTGGGTTGGTTGCCTCCGGGGCCCCAGACTGGGGTGTGGGATTACCTATTCCCACGACGGTAGGGAATGGCAGCAGGCGTGCGAACAGAGGGCCGCAACAACATCTGGGAGTGCATCCCCACTGTCTCCAAGCGGTGATGCACTCCAACCCTCTGGTTTCGGCCCGTGGTTCCGGGAGCGAGGATGAGCAGCCACCTGAGCTCAGGCTTGTGTATTTTAATGCCAGGTCCGTAGTTAATAAGGCTCCTCCTATACGTGATTTGGTTGAGGAGGAGCATGCGGACCTGGCTTGCATTACGGAGACCTGGTTGGGCCCAGAGGGCGGTGTCCCTCTGGTTGATCTTTGCCCATCGGGTTTCCGGGTCTACACCGGCCTCGGGCTCAAGGTAGGGGCGGAGGAGTGGCGGTAGTCGTGAGGGAGACCTTATGTCCGTGGGAGGCCACCGTTGTCCAAATAGTCGGGTGTAAGTCCCTCCTCCTGAGATGTGGCCCTAGAGCTCAGTTGGGCTTGCTGCTGGTGTACTTTCGCCTAGTCGCGTAGCAGCAGCCCTGCCTGAGCTTCTCGACATCCTCTCAGGGTTGGTGATTGAGTTCCCCAAACTTATGGTTTTGGGTGACTTCAATCTACCATCCCTGGGGGGATCATCTGAGTTATCTCGGGAGTTCATGGCTTCCATGACGGCCATGGACCTGATGCAAGTTATTCAGGGTCCAACTCATGGGGGGGGTCACACGCTCGATTTGGTTTTTCTATCTGGACGGTGGTTAGATGATCTAGGTGGGGGTTCCCCAATTGTTATGCCCCTGTCATGGACCGATCATCATCTCCTGCGGTTGGTCTTCCGTTTTGCCACCCCCCATCGTGGGGCTGTTGAACCAACGAGATGGTTCTGCCCTAGGCGCTTAATGGACCCTGAGCGGTTCCAGGCGGCGCTTGGGTCCCCACCTGCCTCCTTTGCTCACAGCTCAGCCGATGCCCTAGTGGAAGCCTGGGAAAAGGCAGCCACGGAGGCATTCAACCGAGTTGTACCCATGCGGCCCTTGACCCGGTGCAGATCCCAGTGGGCTCCATGGTTTTCTATGGAGCTCCGGGAGATGAAGCGTCGGAGACGGGGCCTAGAAAGCTGTTGGAAATCCAGCCGGTCTGAATCCGACCGATTGCGACTAAGGTCTTTTACGAGATCTTATCTCGCGGCGATGAGGATGACAACGTCTAACCACTTTGCTACCCTCATCGCGTCTGCAGATAATCGCCCGGCCGCCCTGTTTAGGGTGACCCGCTCCCTCCTTAATCAGGAGGTGAGGGAAGAGCCCTTGCAGGGTCGTGCCGAGGAGTTTAGTCAACATCTGTTGGACAAAATCACTCAGATCCGGACTGGTTTGGACTCCGACTGGGCAGAGTCTGACGATGAGGACATGGGCACTCTTGTCAATGTTATCTGGGAGGAGTTCGATCCTGTGACTCCTGAAGACGTGGACAGGATCATGGGGAAGCTGAGCTCCACCACGTGTTTGTTGGACCCGTGCCCCTCCTGGCTGGTTTATGTGGCCCGGGATGGGACACGAGGCTGGCTCCAGGCAGTGGTAACTGCTTCCTTCAGTGAGGGTAGTTTTCCCGCCACCTCAGGGATCGGTCCTGTCGCCTCTCCTGTTTAACATCTATATGAAGCCTCTGGGTGAGATCATTCGTGGTTTTGGAGTTGGGTATCATCAGTATACCCAGCTTTTCATTTCAACTCCAAACCACCCCAGTGATGCCCTCGATGTGATGTCCCATTGCCTGCAGGCGGTCTGGGTCTGGATGGGGAGGAACAGGCTTCGGCTCAACCCTGACAAGACTGAGTGGCTGTGCGTGCCGGTATCCCGGGAAATTCAGATTATTCCATCTCTTACTATGGGGGGTGAGTTATTACCCCCCGTAGATAGGGCTCGCAACTTGGGGGTCCTCCTAGATTCACAGCTCTCCTTAGAAGATCATATAGGAGCTGTGACTAGGGGGGCCTTCGCCCAGGTTCCCCTGGTGCGCCAGTTGCGGCCCTATCTGGACCGGGATGCCTTGCGTACAGTCACTCATGCACTTGTGACCTCTTGTTTAGACTACTGCAATGCTCTCTACATGGGGCTGCCCTTGAGGACCACTCAGAGGCTTCAGCTGGTGCAGAATGCAGCCGCGCGAGTTGTATTGGGGGTCTCCCAATACTCCCATGTTACACCTCTGCTCCGTGAGCTGCATTGGCTTCTAGTTGCCCTCCGGGTGAGATTCAAGGTGCTGGTGATGACCTATAAAGCCCTACATGGCATGGGTCCGGATTACCTACGACAACACCTGCTGCCGGCGTCAACCTCCCTCCATCCAGTGCGCTCCCACAGAGAGGGCCTCCTCAGGATGCCACCGATCAGAGAATGTCGCTTACCGGTTGAGCTCCGGACGGCCCCCTACCTTCGCTCCTTCCGGCGTGATCTAAAAACTTATTTATTTGAACAAGCCGGCCTGGTCTGATGGGTTTGGGGTTTGGGTTTTAATATGGATTTTAACTATTGTATTATATCGGGCATAATTATTTAATGTTTTTTAACTTTTGTACTTTGTATTTTGATATTTATTGCCCTGTACACCGCCCTGAGTCCTTCGGGAGAAGGGCGGTATAAAAATTTAATAAATATATAATATAATATAAATATAAATATACATAAGTCTTTAGTATAAATCTCAAGTTACAACATCAGATATTTCCTCTCTTTTTCCCTTAATATCTACTATCTCATATTAGGCTAATACAGTTTTTACTATTATTAACTAAGTAAAAACTTCTTTGTTACATTTGTCAATATTTTTAGCTTATACATATCTTAATTGTGTTTGCATTCAGTCCTTATATACAATCAATGTCATGTTATTGCTTTTTTCCCAAGTTTTAATTTCCCATCAATATTCAAATTAACATTTGGTATTTATAATTTCCAAGCTTTAGGTAACCAATCTTATCTCATTTCTTCCTTTTTCCCTTTTTATAACAAAATCTAATATTCTAAATACACATCTATTTGAATATAGTCTTGTTCTGTTTTCTAAAAGTTATCTATTTTTACCATATTAAACCATTCAATTAATAATACAGTATCTCCTCTAATAAATCAAAACCATTACATGTATTGTCTGATATTACACCTAACAACCACATTGCTTAGTGATGGAAATTCCAGCCCCAATTAGGGTCATTAAGTGAGGACTACCTATATTGCTGTGAATCACAGGTTCTTAGTTCAGATTTACTGTCATCCCCAAATACATTAGGTACCCTTAGATATGCAACTGTTTCCCAGCCACATCTATGTTTTTATAAAAGATGCATCTGTGACTTTCCCTGAACTTGGTTACTAGAATAACTACCAATAATTTATGTAACATAAACAGAATTCTCTATAATGCTATATTTATTTATTCATTAAATATTATTTTTTAACTATTCCAAGAAATCTTTCAAATACCTTAGGATTGGGGTTGGTTACAGATGTAAAATTCTCATCATTGGGTTTATCACATCTAACTGGGATAACCCAGGATGATGTAGAAATTATGTCTTCAGCTAATAGTTGAAAGTTGTCTTCTTTCTTTTTCCTCAACCGGCGATATACAAACAAGTTCAGAAGAAATAAGCTGCTTTTGCCTTTCTGCTAATTGAAATACATATTCTTTAGCAAGGATCTAGTAGTCAGTCTGGAGAGGTGTACACCGTCTGAGGTGCATTATCAGGTTATACGCCAATCACAACAGAGACCAATTGACACCAGAAATAACAGCTTAAAATTCAGTAAAAGGATAACAGAATTGACAGGGACCTTCAAGGTCTTCTAGCCCCATCCTCTGCTCAAGTAGAAGACCCAATATCATTCTGGACAAATGGCTGTCCAATCTCTTCTTTAAAACCTCCAGTGATGAAGCACCCACAATTTCTGAAGACAAGCCATTCAACTGATTAATTGCTTTCCCTGTCAGGAAATTTCTTCTTAGTTCCAGGTTGGCTCTCTCTTTGATAGGTTTCCAACCATTCTTTCTTGTCCTGCCCTTAGGTGCTCTCTGTGGCAGCCCCTCAAATATTGGAAGACTGCTATCAAGTCACCCCTAGTCCTTCTCTTCATTAGACTAGACATGCCCAACTCTTGCAACCGTTCATCATATATTTTATCCTCCAGTCCCCTTAATCATCTCTGTTGCTCTTTCTAGAGTTTTCAACATCTTTTTTGTATTGTGATGATCAAAACTGGATGCAGTAATCCTAGTGTGGTCTTGCCAGTGCAATATAAAACTGTACTAGCACTTAATGTGATCTCGATACTATCCCTCTGCCTTCTTGGCCTTTTCGACAGCTGTAGCACACTAATGGCTCATATTTGAATGATTGTTTACTAGGGCTCTTAGATCCCCCTTGCAGTTACTCTGTTGAACCAGGTACCTACTATACAATTTAGTGTTTATTAAGATACATGAATGGGATTTGGCTTTAAAAAAAGATGGTGGTTAGTTCTCAAGAAAACGCTAACTTAAAGAAAACTGGGGTTTGAACATATACTAGCTGAAATCAGTCCTCAAACATCCTTTGAGTCTAAATTCCTCATTGCACTTATAGGTCTATATGACTTGTATCTCTTTCTGAGCCCTTGAATATTTTATCTCATATTGTGATATGAGAACAGAAGTAGGGTGAGGGACTTTTTTTTTTTTTTTTGCTTTTACCATAGCCAAAGAAATTCAGAAGAACAAAGCTGCAACTCTTCTATGGCTATTTCATACAGGGATTGTGGGGGGGAGGGAGAATTCTTGCTCAGAATTCTAATGCTGTAGTTTTATTATACACGTAGAATTGCTTTGGCTACAGATCAGTTGGGGGTATGTTGCGAATTTAGCAGGGATCTCTAAAGCTTATACATGCCTATTACCTTACAGAGACCATATTACTTTATGTTATATTGCAATAATTAAATCTACTTTCTTCTTCATTTCTTCAGTTGCTGCATTTTGTGGAATCTGATTGCTCCCGTCTAGAAGCATTTTTGAAGTGGAAGCCTATGGAATCCCTTTTTTGGCATTGGATGGTATACCTCAATAATGTGGTCTATAAAAAGTGACATACTTTCAGCCAAGATTAGTTTATAAAAATTCCCTCTACAAAACTGAACAAAATTATCAGTGTAGCTATCAGTTAGGAATTTGTCAATTGCCTAATTCTTGTCAATATAATATATTTGCGTTAGAGCTCTCATCGAGGTTAAAAGCAGTTGGTAATTTGCTATTATATAGAATGTTTTTTGAGGGTCTTAAATTTTGTTGCTAAAATGAAGGAAATTTCCTAGGTAATTAGTATTTGATTTGTGTATAAATGTGTATAAACAGGCGTTCCAGTTGGAATAGTGGGTGTTTGCATGTGCTTTAAGGATGGTTCTTGTTTGCCTTGTTCTGATTTGCCTTCCTGTTCTGTACCTGATTGCAATTGGTGAGTCTTGCAGACAACAATTAATCAAATATTTGGTTTAAGTTTTAGAGTAAAGTAGTCCGAAGACACTAAGACAGAGATGTATGTCAAATACTTCCCATAATATAATTAGCATATATTATATACTTTAGGTTTGGATTACTTGTTCATGATATCAGTTGTGTGACATATCATAATTATATTGTTTTAAAAGCCTGAAAATCATGAATAAGCTTTAAACAAATAATAAATCACAGAATGAAATTCTTAACTACATAAATTCTATCCATATGGATAAAATCCTGTTCTAATTTCAAGAGCTTATAAAACAGGAGTGTCACACTGCCGGCCCAAAGGCCGGATGCGTCATCCAGAAGCTGCCAGCAATGGCGAAAAGTCTCCGATACTTTGCACAGCATCACGTGATGTCGTGACATGCCTGCTATAAAACTTCAATAAAGACTTTTTGCAAGAAGAAACCCAAATTCTGGATGTAATTGAAATATAATAATAATATAATATAATATAATATAATATAATATAATATAATATAATATAATATAATATAATATAATAAGATTAATTGTAATATTACTTGTTGGGGACATCTTTGTTCTAGTAATGCTCATTCTCCAATATTTTCTATTTGAATATGTTCTATTTAAGAAATCCATATACCGTAATTTACCTTTATTTGTCTGGTATAATCTTCAGATAGAACTAGATATACTTTATATTTTGTAGGATAAATAAGACATTGAATTTCTTTTGCAGATTATGGTTATGAAAAATTAATAAAGCTTTGGTACTTTCCTCCTCCCTCACAGGGGACAGTTTTAGATATGGTAACAGAAGATACCCAGAACCAGACTGTGTGTCACAAGGGCTGTCTTTTGCCAGGTACTGACCTGGGATGCCATGGTGTCAGCAGAATTATTGAAGAACTTGACAAATGTAAGAAAGATCTTCTGAGTCTGTGCCAGGAGTTACGTGAGCATAGAACCCTCCGGAAACTGGCTTGCTATGGAAAGGTGAGATCTGTTAGAAATCCAGTTGGGATTAAGACTCCCTCTTTTTCGATGCTAATCTGTTTTCAATCTTCTGGGTGGGAAGTTTAATCTATGGTTTTTGCTAATGAAGGAATACATTTGCACACATTTAAGATTGTGACTAACTAGCATTATCAAGTGTGTGTGTACACACAGAATAATACAATGTATACAACATATGTATAGTATAAGTTAATATAGAGTGTTGAAAATGAACTTATAAAACTCCAATATTTTATTTTTATTTTATTTATTTATTTTAATTCCATTTATATCCCGCCCTTCTCCGAAGACTCAGGGCGGCTTACAAGCTTAGCAGTAGCCTTCATTCTATGTATATGCCAGCTTGTTAGGACTTTCACACACACCCCAAGCGGCATTATTACAAAGTCAGCTTATTGCCCCCAACAATCTGGGTCCTCATTTTACCTACCTCGGAAGGATGGAAGGCTGAGTCAACCTTGAGCCTGGTGGGATACGAACCTGCACTAATTGCAGGCAGCTGGTGTTACTTAAGGAGGCATTAGCCCTCTGCTCCACCAAGGCTCTTTTTGATACCTCCAATACAAACCTTCAATAAACTGCACACCTAGATAGAAAATAGTCCTAGAAAGTGAGCAAAAACAATATGGCTCATGATCACAGATGCACATCTTAGACTAAACAAATATCCGCACACTATGGCAACCCTCAAGAAGCAATTAGAACAGGCCATCACACCAGAGTACATAGAAAGGTTAGCAACCACTATCAACTACCTCCCAGAGACATGCTAGAAAAAGGAAAACCACATTACAAACCAAACTCCTCAAAACAAACCCCAGAATCAAGAGGCACAAGAACCCAAATGGATGGTCAACATGTCCAACTGTCTGCTATCTACCGCAGAACACAATATTCTATAAAAAGGCCTCAGTGATAACATAAATACTACTGATCAACTAGAATTCTTTGGAACCTTAGAAGGAGCATTTAAAACCGCAGAACCTCCCACAGAGATCCAAGAAAACATCAGATAAACCATTATACCATAGAAAACAAAGAACAAAGCTAGCTGCAGCAGAGGACATATCAATCTTCCAAAATCTAAAAAAGGACCAGGTTACCATCATCCATACCAGCAGACAAAGGCTGAACCACAGTTATCATGGACAGGCCAAAATGTGAAGAATTACTAGAAGACAAAGAAATTTACTCCTTGTGAACACCAATCCAATGCAGAAACTAGACAGTTGGAACAAGAGAACTCTCAGTGATCTCACCAAGAAAGGCTAAATTAACAAAGAGGAACAGGGGCATATAAGAAGCAGTGGACACATTCTCCCATGCTTCTATGGGTGCCCCAAAAAACATAAGCCTGTCATATCTCTCCATACAATTTTATCATTACCAGGGACCCCACTGATAATATAACGAAAGAATTAATGAGAAAGCTTGGGCACCTCACAGGGGGAAGCAAATACTCCATCAACTGGGGGTGTTAGCAACTCCGTCAACTCCCTATTGTAGTGCCTCCAAAGAATCAAGGGTGTGACAATACAGGAGGCTGAAATTATGGTCTCATTTGATGTCACAGTTTCACATCCATAGATCCAGAATTAGCCAAAGAATCCATGACAACATTGGTGCACAGCACACCTGGCCTAACCAAATACACCAAGATTAAAATATCCAGTGTCATGGATTTTATCAACCTCTGCCTAACCACATACCTTCAATTTGATAATCAAACATATCAACAAAACAAAGGTACTCACATGGGATCTCTCAGGAATCAAAACAACCCAAAATATGCATTGGGTATGTAGATGACACCTTTACCATAATAAAAAAGGACCAAGTAGAAAACACAAACAAAACCATCAACAAAGGAATACAATTCACAAGGAAAGAAGAACATAACAATATGCTACCATTCCTGGATATCCTTATCACGAGAACCTGTGATGGCAAATTAGAAGCACAGTCTACTGAAAAGCCACTCTCACCAGCCAAGTGCTTTGCTACCAAAGTAATAACTCAACCTCTCACAAGAGAAGCTGTGTAAGAATACTATTTAGGTAAAGGTAAAGGTTCCCCCGCACATGCATGCTAGTCGTTTCCGACTCTAGGGGCCGGTGCTCATCTCCATTTCAAAGCCGAAGATCAGCTGTTTGGCGGGTCGAATCCCAAGTGCCACGTAACAGAGTGAGCATGTTACTCATCCCAGCTTCTGCCAACCTAGCAGTTCGAAAGCACGTAAAAATGCAAGTAGAAAAATAGGGACCACTACGGTGGGAAGGTAACAGCGTTCTGTGCGCCTTTGGCGTCTAGTCATGCTGGCCACATGACCACGGAGACATCCTGGGACAAGCGCTGGCTCTTCGGCTTTGAAACGGAAATGAGCACTGGCCCCTAGAGTCGGAAACGACTAGCACGCATGTGCGGGGGAACCTTTAACTTTACCTTTACAACATATAGTGTAAAAACTGCAACAGCTACTATGTAGGACAAACAGAAGATTAGCAGAACGCATCCATGAACACCAACTAGCAATCAAAGAAATGATGAAAAATATAGTTTCACCAAAAACATTTTTAAAAAGCCTTCACCAAACATCAACTCTGTGGACAGATATATTAAGCTCACAGGGGAAGATGTTAAGGAAAACAGTCTGGCTTTCCTGGAGTGTGCAGTGCACTTTAAGAAGATAGAAGCCTTAACACTGAAGTTTACAGAACCTTCCCCCAAACACACACACACACACACACACACACACACACACACACACACACACAAATACATACAGATCAGTTTTTAGATTTTGATTCTCACCTCCCACTGGAGCACAAAATGGGAGTGATCAGAATCCTACAGTCAGGCTGAAAGTTTGTCTACTCGTAAAGAAAAAGAACTAAAACACATCCAGGAAACCCTCAGAACTTGTGGCTATCCTAACTGGGCCTTCATCAAATTAAAAAAAAAACACCAGCAGAAGCTCCTCCATAACAGACAAAGAAGACAGCAACAAACGAAGCAACACTGTCATTCCATATGTTGCAGGAATATCTGAAAAGCTCAGGAGGATTTCCAACCAACACAACATACATGCACACTTTAAACCCAAGAATACACTAAGGCAGACGTTTCTCCACCCTAAGTATAAAACACACAGAAACAAATCGAACAATATGATATATGCAATAAAATGCAATGAGACATGCAGATCTGTACATTGGAGAAACAAAACAACCACTTCACAAATGCATGGCACAACTAGACTTATCATCCCAACAAACATCAACTGGAACACACCATGGTGAAAAGAGGAGAACCACTGCAAAAAGGTCACTCCCGTTGTCCTAAGGTGATACAGTAGAATACCGTAGTCAATGAAATCAAAGGAAGCTGAGCCAAACAAAGGTCATCCACCACTGCGACCAAAGCCATTTCAGTGCTATGACCCAGCCTGAAAGCTAACTGAAATGGATCATAGATGGATTGTAGATCGTATACTTCTTCCAAATTGCTTATTGTTATAAATTACTGTATTTGGGAGATTGCTCTTGGAATTCTGTCTATCACCCAGACTTGTTTCATTTGGGGTGCAGAATTATCTTTAATAAATAATTTGAGTAACTTTTAAATCTTGAAGTTTTAAAATGAACCCTGGAAGCTCACAGGACACTAGAGATGCAGAGTATAGACTCAACTTTAATAAATCAAGTAAATAAGCATTGCGTTTTCATTTATATAATCTCAATAGCTATACAAGATTTGTGCATTTAATACTGCTATACACATAAATATACCTCCATGTTGTGCGGTGGGCATCCTTTGCCTCCACAAAAGAACAGCACACGATATATCTCAGCATACATTTTTAACTTTCCTATGGCAATAAATTTTTAAAACAGTAGTAACTAACCAGACAGAGCAGCAATTTTTGAGCTGTAAGCTTCTCTCCCCCCCACCCTTCCAACCATGTTGTCTCCTCTGCAAACCACTACCTCATCCTCCATCTTATTTAAACCAAAAACAGCAGGGACATGATGGTTAGGCTGGAAAAAAGGAAAAAATAGCTGTCCTAATACAGTGTCTGAAATAATGTGGCTTAAAACTGCCAAGTAATCAGAACACAAAAATTAATTTATTCAGACTTCAAAAACATTCAACTCTGCATATTTTATTTTTTGCTTTAAACCCTGAAGTGGCAATCAGTGCATATTACTAACAAAAATATGTTCCCTTTGCTCTAATGTGATAATAGGAAATTATTATAACTTCATAATGTATGCTTTGTACATCTTTATTTTTAATTTTATTTACTTATCAAGTTTAAAACCGCCCAGAGGGACTCCTGTTTCTGAATGCCAGGTGCAAGAGCCACAAATTGTGCATATCTGAAAATTTCAGATAGCAAAAAATTATTATGTATCAACAGAATCAGAACAGAAGAGGAAACATGGCACCATTTTTCCAGTAATCAGAATTTGTGGGGGCTGAGGTAGATATGATGGTATCTATGCCATCCTTGCAGTTGTACAGTCTACATTTACCAATCTAATTACAATTTCCTTTTTTATAGGTCAGAACAAGGCAAGAAAAAGGAGAGGAGGATTTCTGCATCGCTGTAAGAAAAGTACAAGAAATTGTGGAGCTGAAACTCTCCGATCTTAAGTGCAATAATAATAGTACCTGTAGAAGCAACAAGCTGCATGATCCATATAGACTAGTTTATAAGAAAAAGTGTTTAAAGGACAGTAAAACGAATACTATTAGAACAGCAGCACCTACCAAAGCCATTAGAGAAGGAATCAGTGTCACTGATGTGATCAGCTGTCTAAAAAAGAAAGAAGCGAGGTTGAAGGCACAGCTAAAGCAGCGACAAGAGGAAGATGGGCAGAAGATTCATAAAGCAGCAAAGAAACTTGGTGAAGTGCTTTTCATCCCACCAATAAAAACACAAAAAGCAAGAATGAGTGCAGAAGTTGACAAAGTTCACCACACTTGAAAGAACACTTTGGGATCGCTTGAAATTGCTAAACCCCATTGTTGGCATTTATTTCTGTCTTCTGAATGCAGCTGCTGGCCCTTTAGATTTACTATGCACCGTCTCATTTTGAAAGAATGAGGAGGTCTTAAGTGTGCTACATATTACCTCAAGGCTATCAATGAGCAGGAGGCTAATATTCACATCTTTTAAAATTATTTTATCTTCTAGATGGGTAAGTGTTGGTGCCCAGTTTTAGTTTAGCTAGAACAGATTTCAACACCACTAAAATAACATACTGAATATTTGGAGAAGAGATGTGTAAGTATGGGAATGCTGTATATTTAGTACCATCTTCAATAAAAATTTTGAAGTACTACTTGACATGCTGATTATCAAGCTTGCTAAATGTTGGCTGGGTGGCATGACTGGACATTTTAATTTGAATGCAAAAGCGGAAAGCATCCTTATCAAATTTGCAGAAGTGATAACATTGGGCAGGGTAGCTGGAAAGCAGAAATAGAATTCAAAATAATCTCAGTATGCTGGAGGAATGGCATGAAAGTAACAAATTCAGCATAGATGTGTTCAAAGTTCTTCCTCTGGAAAACCATCATTGAAAAATATGGGATAGAGCAGTAGTTCTCAACCTTTTCTTCATCATGGACCCCCTTTAAATACATTTTGTGACCACAGACAATGGCCATGGACCTCCAAGACTTAAGTCAAGATTTAAATCATAACATTTCTACAAGCCTTGGCAGACCCCTTGTGATGACATCGTGGCCCCCTATGGGTCCACAGACCACAGGTTGAGGATATCAATGGGATAGAGCAGACATGTCAAACACAAGGCCCGGAGGCCAGAACCGGCCCGCGAAGTGGTTTCATGTGGCCCGCAAAGCCATCCTGGAAATAGTGAGGGAACGGCCCCCACTGCCTTGGCCCTGGCCCAGAGACCCTCCTTCTGCCAGAGACCCTCAGATCTGTCCCACTCCTGCCCAGGCCCCCATAGGCACCCTTGATGCGAACGATGTAGAGCTGGCCATGCCCACCCAGTAGGCCATACGCACTCTAGCCACGCCCACCCAGGCCATACCCACCCGGCCCCTTGAGGGCAACCACAATGCTGATGTGGCCCTCAATGAAATTGAGTTTGAAACCCCTGGCTTAGAAGATGTCCCTCTAACTTCTAAGCAAGCTTTCCCACCATCCCAGTCTGCTTTCCACCACCACCCCTGCAAAAATGGGCTCTT
Source organism: Daboia siamensis (assembly GCA_024449315.1). Taxonomy (NCBI): domain Eukaryota; kingdom Metazoa; phylum Chordata; class Lepidosauria; order Squamata; family Viperidae; genus Daboia; species Daboia siamensis. Next base: position 258,899 of record JAKJMR010001136.1, read on the forward strand.
CAAAGGCTCAGGAAACAGTAACAACACTTGGAGACACAGGACTTCCCCTTCCATCTGTACAGGCAGATCAAGCCAGCCCTCACTATAGTACAAGAAATGTTAGTGACTGAAATGTTGAAAATAAATCCGTTTGCTTTGGATTTGTTGGATACAATGATCTATTTCAAGTATCTTGGGCATTTTGCCCACAATTTAAAATGTAGAACAATTAGTCATTTTAAAGTGGTTGTACCACATTTGTGATGTTACAGCCATTGCCATAGCAACGGCTTGCTTCCATGTGTGTAAAGAAGGGGAGGAGAGGAAGTATAGATGTGCTGTCCCAAAATGGGAGATCAGGATTTTTCAACAATACCAAAAGTAGGCTAGTGCATTAGGGATTAGTTGCAGTATTTAATCTTTCATTAAATGTTCTTTATGCTTCACATTCCCCTGCATCTATCTTCATAATGTGTTCCCTGACAGGCTTGCATAAGTAAAAGCATTAAGTCAGGTGTTATGTATTAAAGTGTTATATGTTATGGTTAGGTACGTTACAAGTTATGAGATAAACCCGGCCGAATATGCGGCAGCTTTGACAGCTGTCAAAGCTGCCAAGGCGTTTGCGCAGCCGCAACAGTTTGACAGCTGTCGGCTGTCAAACTGTGGGAACAGCGCAGGCGCAGCTGTGTGACAGCTCAAGCTGTCTAAACCAGCCACTGCGGATTGGACCGCGCCAATCTGCGGGAAACCGGCTAAATCCTGATTGGTTGCCAGTGTGTCAGCTGGAGTATAAATATCACCAGGGAAAGCCTGTCAGTGCCCGATTCCACAATACAATAAACAGGTTGTTACTTGAGCCAGCTGTCTCGCCTATTCTTTGCGGAAGATAAAGCATCAACTATCTCTGAATCATAAGAAAAATAAATGTTTGTTGTGACTGCATGATTAAAATATACAGCAGGAATTCACAACATGGCACTCTTCTGTATTGTTCACAACACTCCTTGCTAATTCTATGGAATTTTTCCCAAATGAGAGACTAACATCCCTTTACCAAATATCAAAACTGTAGATTTTGAAATGGATGTAAGGATCCAGGTGTTCTTAAAATCATTTTCCCCCTTTCCCTGTTTTATAGATATATTGAATCTTCCTTGATTCATTTGTATAGTTAATTCTAATGCTAGGATCCAGAGTGCCTAATGTTTGTGTGGTTTCTCAGGCTCTCCTGTCCCTGGGGCGTGAAAAAATCAGTTGTAATCAGGGAGCGGGCCTTTGATGTAGTTCTTTGGTTGGAGGGCAGCACATTAGGCCACCATGTGGCCTCTAGGATGAGAACACCTTTCGAGTCAGCAAATATTGTTTTAACATCACCTGTTCATTACCTTCTCTTTCAGCTCTCTTAATCTTGTAGGAGGACAGCACTCCCACAGAGAAATATTTTGGGGAATATTAAAAAGGCAAAATATTATATTTCCCCAAAGGATCTTAAAGGCAGAACACCCCCCCTCCCCCCAAGTCTTCTCCCCCAAGCAGAAACCAGGTCTGTAGAAACACAGATTTGATAAACCTTTCAGAAAGATTGGAGCCAGGAAGCTTGGAGCTGATGAGATTAGAAAGACAAAGATCTCTAAAATCTACACCCCCCCACCCAAACTCTAAGGACAGGAAACATGACCTTTTGGACAATAGGATTAACCCACCAACACCAAAAAGGATATTCAAAAGAACCTCAGATCAAAGTTCATGCCACAGGAACAGGAACTCCAAATACAAAACCCCAAGAAGGTATAAAAAACCCACCACTCCCAGCTACATGAGGTCAGCTGCTCCACAGCCTCCATGTCTTGTGGTTCTGCTCTTTAATAAACCACAACCTTCTTTCCAAAGTAGTCTCCATTTTGTTTATTCCCGGCTTGGACTGGACCCTGATGAAATTTTTCTTTCAATAATGTCTTCCCCTCTGCATTATTGGAAGAAAATCATAATATACTCTTTTTGTATTTTTTCTTTTGCTGTGGAGGAAACTAAAATCCTAACCCATATGTTCCTTTGATGTCCTTTCTGGAGTAATATATATTCTGCCCTTATACTTTCATCTGCCATCAGAAATCCCTTCTACCTTGAGGAAAATTTTATTTGTTCCGTTCTGTGAGATCAGAACCCTAACACTAGTAGAAGAGTTGCAATGTTTCTTTCATTTGTCACTGCCCTACAATAGAAAACTATTTTCTTAATTTTCTGATTTTATGAATGTATAATTTTATTTTGTTTCTTGTGTGTCTTATATTACATTTAGATCTTATCTTTTGTCATATTTTGTCACTGACCAATATACGATTTTACTTACACACTTACATACTGTATATACAAATTCATGTCCCTATTTATTCACTTAATACTGTAGTGTAGGGGTGTCAAACTCAATTTCATCGAGGGCCGCATCAGCATTGCGGTTGCCCTCAGGGGGCCAGGTGGGTATGGCCAGGGTGGGCGTGGCCTACTGGGTGGGTGTGGCTAGAGTGCATATGGCCTACTGGATGGGCATGGCTAGAGTGCGTATGGCCTACTGGGTGGGCGTGGCCAGCTCTACATCGTTGGCATCAAGGGTGCCTATGGGGGCCTGGGCAGGAGTGGGACAGATCTGAGGGTCTCTGGCAGGAGGAGGGTCTCTGGGCCAGGGCCAAGGCAGCGGGGGCCGTTCCCTCACTGTTTCCAGAATGGCTTCGCGGGCCACATGAAACCACTTCGCGGGCCGCATCTGGCCCCCAGGCCTTGTGTTTGACATGTCTGTAATCTAAGCAATCGCTATTTCTAGGAGAAAGATGCTACCAAACCCAGAGGGCTACCTTGTGCTGTTTTTTATATAATAAGGCAAATAGAAAATTCAAAACTAGAAAAACAATACTGGTCAATTTGTCAACTGGGATTAAACAAAGTCCCTACAGAGTGAAGGGAAAAACATTTAATCATTAGTTATTGACCATTTGAAGATTTGCATTATAATTTTCAACATAGTTTAACAAGAATAAAAGCTGAGTTAATGCCTATTTGAAAAAAATATTAATACCTAAATAATAATCAACATAATAGGAATAAACATGATTTTTAAAAAAAAAAATGGATTTCTTATCATTTTTGAAACATGAAATATCTCAAAATACCACTGTACAATGAGTAGTAAAGAATGTAGTTTAATCAATTCAACAAACAAAACAGTGGAAGTTACTGCAAAGTCACTATTTTCAGCATTGCAAATTATTTAGCTGTGCCATTTAGTTATTATTCATCAGATTCAGATTGGGAAAAATGTAATTTAATATTTCAAAGGTTTGGGAATAGTATATGAAATAAATAATATTTAACAATTGACTAAAAGCTTTAAGAACATGACATTTTTGCAACAACAGTTTTAACAAATCTAAATCAGAACTAAAATTCTTAAACTAAAGTAAATTCTTAAATTTGTGATCAAATAGAGATATAGAGGAAGAAAACGTTGTTGTTGTTGTTGTTGTTGTTGTTGTTATTACTATTGTTATTAGGATCTAGCCCAACCTCCTGCTCAGGCAGGAAACCCTATACCATTTCAGACAAATGGCTGGCCAGTCTCTTCTTAAAAACTTCCAGGGTTGGAGCATTCACAGCTTCTGGAGGCAGGTTGTTCCACTGATTAATTGTTCTAACTGTCAGGAAGTTTCTCCTTAGTTCTAGGTTGCTTCTCTCTTTGGTTAGTTTCTATCCGTTGCTTCTTGTCTTGCTTTCAGGTGCTTTGGAGAATAGCTTGACTCCCTCTTCTTTGTGGCAGCCCCTCAGATATTGGAACACTGCTATCATGTCACCCCTCGCCCTTCTCTTCATTAAACTAGACAGCAACCATTCCTTATATGTTTTAACCTCCAGTACCTTAATCATCTTTGTTGCTCTTCAACACAATGTTTAAAATATATCAAAAAGGTGCAACATAATGAAATTAAAGTTTTGGGAAGAAACAATATCACAAAGAAAAAGGAAGATTTGGTCACTGTAGATAAGTAAATATAAAGAATATTATGCAGATGGATTCCGTATTAAGACCCAAAATATTCATTTATGTGGAAAGACTTACAGCTGAGTACAATAAACATTTCACAAAGCTTATAGCAACAAAAAGGAATATTGAATAAGTGGTACATATAAAGCCTTGGTGGAACGGTGGGCTAATGCCTCCTTAAGTAACACCAGTGGCCTGCAATTAGTGCAGGTTCGCATCCCACCAGGCTCAAGGTTGACTCAGCCTTCCATCCTTCCAAGGTAGGTAAAATGAGGACCCAGATTGTTGGGGGCAATAAGCTGACTTTGTAATAATGCCGCTGGGGGGGGGGGGGCGAAAGCCCTAATAAGCAGGCATATACATAGAATGAAGGCTATTGCTAAGCACATTGATTTGTGCTTAGATTGTAAGCTGCCCTGAGTCTTCGGAGAAGGGCGGGATATAAATAGGATTAAAAAAAAAAAGCCTAAAGAAGGCAGTTAAAGAACTTGGTATGCTGAGCTTCAAGATGAAAAATCTAAGGGAAAACTTAACAGTCTTTGGATACATGAAGGAATAACACAGAGAAGATGGAGTAGGTTTATTCTCCCTAGCACCTGAGGTAAGACAAGAACCAATTGGTGGAAGCTTTATAGAGAGGGATCCAAACTTCAGCTAAGAAAATATTTCCTGAGTGTCCGAGCAATTGAGCAGTCTGCCTCCATAAAATTATGAATGCTCCATCATTGGAGGTTTTCAAGAAAATCCTGGACAACCATTTGTCCAGAACTGTATGAGGATTACTGCACTGAGTAGGGGACTGGACTAGATTATAAGACCTCCAAGGTCCCTTCCAACCGTATGATTCTATGATAGGGGGCTCATAATATGTGAAAGATTGTGTGGAGAGAATTTGACAGACACATATTGACTCTCTCCCACTCACAAATACTTATGCACACAAACATATAAATTCCTTTTCACAGACTAATTACATCTTTATAAGATAATGACAAATCTTGTAGTAAGTAATAATATTACGATGTTACTAATGTGTGCTACAACAGGTCCATGGCTTGTTAGGAACCAGCCACATAGCTGGAGGTGAGCAGCAGATGAGCAAGTGAAACTGAAACCACCCCCGCCTCCCATCATGGAGAACCTATACTATCTCAGACAAGTGACTAGCCTCTTCTTGAAAATCTCCAGTGATGGAGCGCCCACGATTTCTGGAGGCAAGCTGTTCCACTGGTCAATTGTCTTCATTGTCGAGAATTTTCTCCTTAATTCCAGGTTGCTTCTCTCTCTGATCAGTTTCCAACCATTGTTTCTTGTCCTGCCCTCTGGTGCTTTGGTGAACAACCTGACCCCCCTCATCTTTGTGGCAGCTTCTCAAATACTGGAATAGTGCTGTCATGTCTCCCCTATTTCTTCTTTTCTTTAGAATAGCCAAACCCAAGTCCTGCAGCTCTTCTTAGTATGTTTTAGTTTCCAGGCCTTTGATCATCTTAGCTGCTGTTCTCTGATTTTTTTTCCAAACTCTCAACATCTTTTTTGTGATATGGTGATGAAAATTGGCTGCAGTATTCCAGGTGTGGTCTTAGTAGAGTTTTATAAAGCAGTACTAACACTTCACATGATCTTGATTCTATGCCTCTGTTTATACAGTCCAGGATTGTATTAGCTTTTTTGGCTGCTGCTGCACACTGCTGGCTCATAGTCAAGTGATCGTCCACTAGGACTCCAAAGTCCCTCTCACAGTTACTGTTTTTAAGCCAGGTCTCACCCAGTTTGTACTTGTACCTTTGATTTTTCCTGCCTAAATGTAAAACTTTGCTTTTCTCCATATTGAAACTCATTTATTTGGACAGGGCCCATTGTTCAAGTTTGTCAAGATCTTTTTGGATCCTGAGTTTGTCTTCTGGGGTGTTGGCTATTCCTGCCAGTTTGGTGTCATTTGCAAATTTGATGACTTCTCTTTCTATTCCCTCATCTAAGTCATTTATGAAAATATTGAAGAGTACTGGGCCTAAGGGGGAACCTTGTGGTACCCCACTGCTTACTTCTCTCCATGTGGATGTAATGCCATTGAGGAGTATGGTTTGCCAGACAGGTCCATCTGGTGATGATGTTGTCTCTTCACCCCTTTTTCTAGCTTACCAAGGAGTAGGTTGTGGTCTACCTTATTAAATGCCTTACTGAAATCTAAGTATACTATGTCAACAGTATTTCACTGGTCTATTAGTTTAGTCACTTTATTGAAGAATGAAATAAGATTGGTTTGGCATGATCTGTTTTTGACAAACCTGTGCTGGTTACTAGTTATAATTTTGTTTGCTTCTAGTTGTTTGCTGATCTGTTTTTTTATTATTTTTTCTAGGATCTTCCTAGGTATTGATGTTAGATTGATTGGTGTGTAGTTTCCTGGGTCTGTTTCTTTTCCTTTCTTGAAGATGGGAACCACATGAGCCCTTTTCCAATCCTCAGGTACTTCCCCGGTGCTCCAGGATTTTTGAAAGATGGGGTGCAATGGTTCTGAAATAACATCTGCCTGCTCCTTCAGAACTCTGGGATGTGATCTGTCAGGCCCTGGTGATTTATATTCATCAAGGTCGGATAGGTGTTCTCTTACCATTTTCTTGCTTATTTTAATTTTTGTTTCTATTTTGTCTCTTGCAGTGGTTTTTTCAGTAGGTTGGACTATGGTTTCTTTTTGTGTGAAGACTGATGCAAAGTACGAGTTAAGCAGCTCTGCTTTCTCCCTGTTGCCTGTTATTTCCTTGCTATCTTTTCTCTTTAGTGGGCCTACAGTTTCCTTGACTTTTTTCTTGTTGTTAATATATTGGAATAAACTTTTTTTTATTATTCATGATTTCTGTTGCAAGTCTTTGTTCATTCAGAACCTTTGCTTTCCTGACTTCATCTTTGCATATTCTGGCTGTCTGCTGATAATAGGCCTTAGTTAAGTGACCCTCTTTCCATTTTTTGTATTTGTCCTTTTTGTCTTTCTCTTTGTCAGAGAGATCTTTCTGTAGCCATGCTGGTTTCTTCTTGAATTTCTTGTTTTTTTTCTTTTTTCAGTGGTATTGTGCTGGACTGGGCTTTTATGATGGCATTTTTCAGGGTTTCCCATGCTTCTTGGGTTGTTTTCTCCTATAGGATTTTCATCCATGGGATCTTTCCTATGTTCTCTCTGAGTGATATGATGAACATGTTCCCCAAAGTCCAACAGTTTTGGAACATAAGCATTCTTTGACTCTTGAGTATATCCAAAGAGTGAGTTTTCAATAGATATTTTCCCAAAACACCTAATTTTAATGTCTCTCAAGAATCCATTTTGTTACATGACTACAAATCTATGTGCTTCATAGAATGAGAAGGCTGATGTGGTTGGGTAAACACTTCTAGGTATCTTTTCTCAGATAAAAAATTGTTCAGTTCTTTACCAAGAACTGGAACAATTAAATTTATTTGATAGCAACCAGAACAATTCAAGATAAAATCTCGTATTGAATTAAACTGCACAGAGACTACTTTGTAGCAATATTTATGATAAAGAAATCACATTTTTTTTCTTCACTCCTATCATTTCATTTATGCTCTGACATCCAATGGCATTATTTTCGATAATATTACTTCTATTATACTGTGGTCCAATTAGAAGAAACTTTGAAAGTATGATGTGACCAATGTATATTATGTAGATAATATTGCAATTATTTTGATTTGGCCTCCAGAATTAGACATGCTGTTTAAATTGCATCTGTACTGTACTGTACTGTCACTATGGTTCAATTTCATCTTTTATAACCTAAAAATATGGACAAGTTTCTTTAAGTACAAAAAGTTGGTTCTTGAATTTGGACTTAAAAATTGTCAGTAGAGTCATAATACAGATTTTATTTTCCTGGGTTCCAAGATCACTGCAGATGGGGACTGCAGCCAAGAAATTAAAAGATGTTTGCTCCTGGGAGGAAAACCATGGCAAATCTAGACAGCACGCTAAAAAGCAGAGACATCACGCTGCCAACAAAAGTGCATATAGTCAAGGCTATAGTCTTCCCAGTTGCAATGTATGGCTTTGAAAGTTGGACCATAAGAAAGCCTGAGTGCCAAAGAATTGAAGCCTTTGAACTATGGTGCTGGAAAAGACTCCTGCGAGTCTCTTGGACTGCAAAGTGATCAAACTGGTCAGTCCTAGAGGAGATCAACCCTGACTGCTCTTTAGAAGGCCAGATCCTGAAGTTGAAACTCAAATACTTTGGCCACCTAATGAGAAGGAAGGACTCACTGGAGAAGAGCCTAATGCTGGGAAAGATTGAGGGCAAGAAAAGAAGGGGACGACAAAGAATGAGGTGGCTGGATGGAGTCACTGAAGCAGTAGGCATGAGCTTAAATGGACTCCAGAAGATGGTAGAGGACAGGAAGGCCTGGAAGAATATTGTCCATGGGGTTGCGATGGGTCAAACATGACTTGGCAACTAACAACAGCAAGAGTGATAGCACTATGGTTTGTGGAGGTGCAAATGAATATTTGAATGAGAGATTGGTACATGCATCATAAAATAGTAAACTGTATGAACTATACCAATGTCTTATTTTAGTGCTATCCTTGTAATGTGGCATTTCAGTTTTCAGATATTCTGAGAGGGAATTGATTCTTTAAACACTATCTTTTAGTGTTCCTATGGTGGCCAATATGCAAAGAAAAGCTTAAGAAAAAAATATTGGAGAAGTTATTCTCTATTCCACAGCCACTGATTTCTGAAAGAATCCATTTTAATGTTTTTAATACTGTGTGGCAAATCTGCATACTTTAATATAGGTCAAGGTGTCTCATATAGTATGGTTAATTGGCCATGAGCTTGGAAGGCTGAAAAATTAGAATTCCTCATCATTTCCAAAATATGCCTTAATGCAATAATAATAATAATAATAATAATAATAATAATAATAATAATAATAATAATAATAATAATAATAATAGTCTTTCAGATATTATCTTACTTTGTGAAAATTACTCTGCCTCCTTTTCATTCAACTAGCATAGCATTCAGAACATGGGTACAGCCACTAAGGAACATACTAGTTTTCTAGATTTATGGCATCAGAAATAGAGAATATTGTTTTAAAAAATAATAATTTATATGCTAACCAATTCCCAGTGACTCTGGGTAGTTGACAAATTGTTAAAAGCATTTAAAAATAAAAAAGCAAAACACCAATAGAAATAAAGATGATGGAAATGACAAAAATGAAATGGGACCAAAAAACAAGAAAAAAGAGAGCTTTAGTCACCCTCACCAAAGGCCTGGATAAAGAGTCAGGTATTCAGCACCTTTCAAAATACCAGTACTGTAGAGGCTATTCATATATTGGGGGGGGGGGATCCTCATTCCAGAAGGCAGGGATCGCTACAAAAACTTTTGAAAAAGAATCATCTTGTATCAGAAACTATCATTTATCTATACATTCTGTAAAATTGGGAATCTATTAATCTTTTAAAAAAGAGAAGAATGGCCTAACCATATCTAAATGAAAATGCAAGATCTCTTAAAGTATCTTGTCTCCAGTGATGTTCTGAAATCCAAAATTTAGGGACATAATATGTAATTAGATTGATAGACTGAAATTTTTAATTTGTTTTGGCACTTAGAGAGTAGCTATGTTGTAATCCCTGTTTTCATCATAGTAGAAGATACATTCCTATAGAAAAGATTGCTTGTATCTTTGTTCTTAAGGATATCTACTATTCTTGAAAACCCACTATTACATCACAGAATACTTTTCTTCTTTTCTTCCTTGATTTTCATTATTTTATTTAATTCTAATTACCTATTATCCCAATGGTGCAGGGAATGACTTTGTATTAAGACTCTGCAGCTAGCAATTTCTTTTTCGCAATAGTTTGATGATGTCTATTTATTCGGAAAATAACAGAAATAGCAACCTTTTGATAGGTCCAAGGACATAAACTCTAAACTGTAATATTGTGCTCCTATTGTGTATGGACAGAAACAAAATTCAGCAACTCCTCCTCTACTGTTTGCCTGAAGATTAATTATCAAAGGATGCCAAAATGGAATTATAATAGTTACCTTATTTAGAATGCATTTAATTGCAAGAGAAGAAACCTAATTTTTTTTATAAATGCAAAAGATAATGTTGGGAATTCAAGAAAACAAGATCTACAGGAGCATGAAAGAATAAGCATTAGGTTTATTAAATTAATAGCAGCTGTATAAGCAAGTAATGCTACCTTTTGTGAGAAAAATGAATAAAAATAACCTGTAGGAGAGAAAAATAAATATCCACATTGAGCTGATTTTTCTTAAAGTAACCAGTCTAAATTTATACAAAGCATGAGGGCCTCTGGCATCAGTAAATTTTATTTTAATTTCTTATTTTAATCAGAGTTCACTTTTCTGCCCTCAGGGTGCAAAGGATCAGGAAACAGAAACATAATAAAAGATATAATGGATTCATAAAAAAATTAAAAGCAATAAGTAGTAGTGGGGGAAAAAGGGGCACAGCAAGAGGTGGGGGGGAAAGCAGAATTGTTTCACTAAAAGACAATCAAGAGAATTTCCTTTGAGTAAAATTTGATTCTAGATGAAATCATGAACAGAGCTATGCAGTTTTCTTGGGAACAATATAAGAAAAGTGGCCATTACTTTCTTCTGAGTTTGATTTTTACTGTCAGATCTGCCATTGCATTGCTACTGCTTGCTTCGCTTTGATGGCATGCTGCCATAAAGGGGGAGGGAGGAGTGAAGGACACGGGGGTGGGGGGAGGCTGACAGGATGAGAGGAACCAGAGGTGCCAACCTGGAACAGAGCCTGGCAGATCCAAGAACCCAAGCATGAGAACGGAATATGAATGCCCACCAAAGAGGCGCCAGACTTTAGGACCTTTACCAAAATATCTAGTTTGGACATTTATGAAACAACCAAGGTCGGGGGAGGGGGAGAGAAGAGAAAATCACTGGGTTTTCACAGGAATATTCAGATCTGACTTTGCTTACACTGTAACCACTTGGCTTTAATAAAAGTATACCTTTTGCCACAAATGGAGTCCTAAGTGCCCAGGCTGGGACAGGTTTGACATTTACTTTCTAGGCTGGGATTATCTTCATTTATTTATGTACTAAATAGGTCCAATTTGCAAGCTCAGGCAAAATTAGCAAACCCAGTTTACTGAAAAATGTGTCTGAGGTTTCCACCATCTTCACATTTGGTAATAATGAGACACTGAGGAAAAAATGAAAATCACACTGTCATTGGTGTCTACTCTTACTCTCCCAACAAAGAAAAAGATGTTGATAATTTCAGAATTAAAATGTAGATCTTTCAAAGATGCTAAAAATTGTGATGATAGGGGAACTTTAATTTTCTTAACATCTGTTGAGAGACAATGTCTGCCTAGTATAGTACTTTCAGAAAAATCCTGATTTCTTTTGATTACAGCTTTCTCCTTGATAAAGGTGCAGGAATGCACAAGAGGATCAGCTCTCCTTGATTTTATTCTAACCAATAGGGAAGACTGTGAGGAAGTAGAAATAGCAATAACACTGGAGGGAAGTGCCCATGCAATGCTAAAATTTTTGATTTTCAAGAAAGCTAAATATTGTGTCAATATTGCAAAAAAAAAAAATACAGTTTAATAAATTCATGACTCAGTCTCATAGTTAGAGAAACTAATGGAAAAAGGAGCTTAAGAAGTTTAAGAGCTCCTTAAAAATCAGATATTAAAGGCAAAATATTGGTAGGAATATTCTGCTCATGTTTATATATGCTGGGAAAGTACGAATTAAGCAACTAAAAATGATTTTCTAATAACTATCAATTATGTTTCCAACCAGAATATTAAATTATGCAAATACATTAGAGAATGTTGTGCAGTTCACAAAATTTCTCACTTTACATAGATAGATAATTAATCCAGAAATTCATTATGACTCTTGTAGAGAAAGTGCATGAACCAGTAAACATATTTAATTAGGGAACTACTTGTGCTCTCATGAGCTTGGTGGATTCAAGCAATGCTGGATAGCTTTCGTGCTGAATAGTCTAACAAATTTAATTACTTCTTTATTATTTGGGGAAATTGACAAGAAATTAAAATGATGTAGAGTACTCCACAATGAATAGCTATTTTTTTTCTTCTGCCATATCCTCAGTTACCCATATATTTCAAGAATACAAGTACATATGAAAATACAAACTTGCTGCTACATCTTCCTTGATCATTAAGTTTTTTCAGACTTAAAATCTCATTCTTCATTTATCTTCCCTCAGATACTGAACTTTTCTTTTATTGCTCCATCTGAAGAGTCGGTTAATTTAATCAAGTTCTCCAACAAACAAATGCAAATTCTTGCAAATGTTAACATGAAGCGTCAAAGCTCATTGCAAGCTAGGGAAACATGTCACCTAACTTGCCTAGGCCAGTTCTAATTACTGATTAAAATAAAGTGGATTCTTTATTCATAAATAATATGTTTATGTTAATTGACAGAAACAGAAGTGGGAGCAGATTAGTTTCATAGATTTAAACATCCTTATTCATAAGGTGGAGGACACAGTGGCTCAGTGGTTAAAGATGCTGAGCTTGTCAACTGGAAAGCTGACAGCCCAAGTTCAAGACCTGAGCGACACACAACAGGGTGAGTATCATGTCCCCATTGGAGCCTGGTTTAGAGGAAAAGGAGGAGGAGTTGGGACCATCCGACAGGGATGGCATATCCCCCTTGGCATGTTTGGAGAGGCCAGGGCTGAGGAAAATGCTGTCCCCAGCCCCTCAGGCATTGGAGGAGATGGTCGACCAGACAGAGAACTGAAAGCCTTCACAGACACAGAGGAGGATCGGCTGCTGAGAGGCAGTGGTGCTGAGAGGCAGCAGATCTCCTCTGATGAAGAACAGTTGCCTCCTTCACGCGATCTAAGGGCAAGGAGAGTGGAGTGTAGGCAAGCCCAGAGAAGGGCTGCAAGGCCACTCGGGAGGAGGTCACCCCACCCCTCCCCACAAGGAACACCTGGAGTGGAGTGACTTAAGGAGAAGCTGTGGGAAGTAGTCTTTCTCAGGAACAATTGTTTGCTTTCAATTGCACTTCCCTGGCATCGTGCCTGTTGCTGTTTGTCTTTGTCTTTTGTCTTGGACCTTGCCCCTGTCTTGGGGACTGCTTTTGGCCTTTCCTTCACTGAGGTCTTTGAATTGCTTCTTGCCTTGGACCTTTTCTTTTGCCCTGTCTTCTGCCTGAACTCTGCCTTGTGAACTGGACTTGGAACCCTTGACCTTGCCCTGTGAGCGTGCTCCTACTCTGTGGGCTTTTTTTGTATTATAGGGGCTGTTGTTTGGAGGACTGAGGGTGGCTGCCTTCAGGGTAGCATGAGGGTAGAGCCTTACCATTGTTGGGGGGCCATTTTCTGATGGGAAGGTAACAGTGGTTCATGTGTCTTTGTTGTATAGCCATGCTGGCCCCATGACCATGAAAAATATCTCCGGACCATACTGACTCCCTCGGCCAAGAAACAGAGATGAGCACCACTCCCTAAATTTGGGCATGATTGGACAGGAAAATCTTTACTTTTACCTATTCAAAATTGACCTTATTTAATTTTGGCACAATGCAGTGTCTCAGCGTATCAAATCATTACAAACCAATACCTTTAGCTAGCATTTATCGTTATCTTATTTAAATATGTTATTTCCCCACTACTGAAATACAGTACATAGATCAGGGTACATCAACAAAAATTCCCTCTCCAATTCCCTTAGTTACAATATCAAAATCAAATTAATACATTTCTAGTTGTGACACAGTCAATTAGAGCAACTAGCAATATATTTTCACATATACTTATCCACGTCCTGTTTTTGAATTTTACCTAATTTCAATACAATGCTCCAGATTAGCCTGTAGTATCTAAAAAACTTAGTTTTGGGGTAACCCACATTTCCCCTATTTCATAATATAGTAATTATCATATCTGAAATACATTGTTCATTTAAATGCGTTCTTGTTTTATTTCAAAAACATATTCTATTTATCATCTTAGTAATTCATCAATTATTAAAAAGGTATCATTGTTGTATCATTCCAAGTTCTGTAATATAATTCAAAGTTATGTTCTAGTATCTAATTTTCATTTCCCTTAGAAATCTAAATCCTAAATATAAAATCAGTTTATGTCTTTTAAAGATTCCCCTTGGCCCATTAAAATAAATTTTAAACTCTTATCATTACAAATCCCAATGTTAAGGAAAAACCCATTTTTTAAATCTAACTCTAGCTTTCTTTTTGTGCCAAACAGGCTTCCATATCAGTGCCTTTAGATTCTCAAGTGTGTCTCCCTTTCTTCCTACACATGTTGTTTGAATCCAGGGAGACCATCTAGTTGTCAACTTTTCAAAGAGAGCGACCCCATTATAATCATACAATTGTTGCTCTAATAGATCAAATCTCCATGTTTGGCATAGTATAGTAGTCATTAGTTCAGTCTGGTCTTCTTTTTCCAATCCCATCTGGCTTAGGTAAAAGGTCATGTCAGGTGTTGTAGTTATTGCTTGGTTGGCTAGATTCTCAATGTACTGAATTTGGAGAACTTTGGCATCCTCCATTTTAGTGTTGCTTTCTTCAGCTTCTATTGTTTGTTGAATTGTAGGTTTTATAGTTGAAATCTAAATTTGGGCATCAGGGCTCCCAGTAGGTTGTACTTGTTGTTCTTTAAGATCACCTATTTTGATGTTAATTTCCTCCTCTTCTGTTGATTGTTGGATTGTCAATTCATCAGTTGGAGTCAAAGTCTCATTTGGTGAGTTTAAGCTGTCAGATTTGTCTTTCAGTCTGGCTTTCATTTACTCAGTCATTGCCAGGATTGTTTCAAGTATAAGTTTATAATCAAGTGGTGGATAATATTCCTCCATTTTTTTATGTTTACAGATAGGTCTTTAGAGGAGGCTATTTTGGTAAAAGTCAGTAAATGTCCACCTCCACTATTCCTAAAGATTGTTTTTCAATGCCAGGTGTTTCCAATTCTTATCTTTAAAGATAATGTCAAGGACAAATCTGAGTTACAGCCAGATCTCACAATAAAAAAAAGGTTTACTTGCTATACCAGGTTTCACCATAAGATGTCCTCAATAGCATATAAAATCTTTTTCCAGACTCATATGAGGCTCTTATCCAATTTATCCGTTTATTTTCTTTTCCCCTTGTTTCACAGCTTAAGAAGTAAATAGGGTAGTAGGTCCCTGCAGAAGTAAGAACTTTTTAGTAGCCCAAAAATTCCAAAAGTACAAGTAAGTTTGCTTAATTATTTAGCTTAGTTATTTCCATTTCTTTTGAGGCTTTAAAATTTTGGATCCCCAAGTAGGCAGTCGCTGCTCTTCCAAGAGAGGGAGAAAATTTTCAAGAGTCCCACAGGAAAGTAATTAGGGAAGTAAGAAAGATAAGGTCTCGCCCAAATCCTCCAGATTGCTTTGTTGTGCTTGATGGTGATTTTGGCTTTCGGCAGGGAACGACTTAATGATCTTTTAAAGATCTTAAATGATCTTAATGATCTTTACTTTTTTGGGCCAGAGGAGCTGCTCGGGATCTAACAGATGGCTGCCGCCCTTCCAAGATCACTCAGAGGGCCTCCTAATGGTCATCGCCCCTCCAGGGCAACTTTCAACCCTTTTCAGGGTCCTCCAAGGAAGAAAAACCGGATGGTGGGGAGAGTGTCCTTCCCAAACATCCACACGTGCCACACAGGCAAACTGGAAACCAGTATAGAAATAAATTTTGAACTTTTTATATTTTAAATATTTTAAATTCAAAAATGAATTTAAACAGAATGAAATAGCCATATAAATACCTTTCTTTTTCTGTTCCTTTTTTCACCATCAGGTTTATCTATTTCACAGCTACATCCTCTCTACATTTCCCTCAGTGAATACAATAGGACTTATACCAGTATAGACAGTATAAAAAAAATTACAAGAAAAGAACAATTATAGGTAGTCATGGATTTATGACCAGTTGCTTATAGTTTGAAATTAGTGGGGGGAGGGGAAGGCAGAAAATATTTTTTATGGCCTGTAAAACACTTCTGGCCATCATAAAATGTTGTGCTGGTTTCCACCTTTGTTTGCTGGTTTCTAGCAAATAATGTCAATTCAGAAGAATTGGTTCACTCTTATGGCCATGATGTTCACTTAAAAACTGCAGTGATTCATTTAATGACCACCACAAAAAATATCATGAAATCATGTCCAGCCATGTGGTTGCCTCAAATGACCATAATATAATAACTTGCGAACAGAAATCCACTTGAGGACTACCCATATAGATTATTTTAAAATAGAAAATGACATGATGAACTTAAAAGGGAGAACAAATATTGATCATGGTAGTCTTCTAGACTAGTAGCCTTTCTCTGGAGATATTTTTGATTGGTGCTGAGGGGAAAGCTCCTCCCCATCGCCCTTTCTTTAAGGGTGCCACAAGACTCAACATTCTCCCCACTCCTGTTTAACATCTACACAAAGCCACTGGGTGGGGGAAATCTAATGCCATGATATGAAGTATTATCAATCAATACTGATGATACCAAGCCAAATCTGGCCCTAGGTTCTGCCTCAGTTTAACTTTTCCAATAAGCAACCAAGTTGCAAGATCATTTAATAATAATAATAATAATAAAGTTGGAAGGGACCTTGGAGGTCATCTAGTCCAACCCCCTGCTCAGGCAGGAAACCTTATACCTTTTCAGACAAATAGCTGTCCAGTCTCTTCTTAAAAGCTTCCAGTGTTGGAGCATTCACCACCTCTGGAGGCAGGTTGTTCCACTGGTTAATTGTTCTAACTGTCAGGAAGTTTCTCCTTAGTTCTAGGTTGCTTCTCTCCTTGACTAGTTTCCATCCGTTGCTTCTTGTCCTGCTTTCAGGTGCTTTGGAGAATAGCTTGACTCCCTCTTCTTTGTGGCAGCCCCTGAGATATTGGAACACTGCTATCATGTCACCCCTCACTCTTCTCTTCGTTAAACTACACATACCCAATTCCAGCAACTGTTCCCTATATGTTTTGGCCTCCAGCCCCCTAATCATCTTTGTTGCTCTTCTCTGTACCCTTTCTAGAGTCTCAACATCTTTTTTACATCGTGGTGACCAAAACTGGATGCAGTATTCCAGGTGTGGCCTTACCAAAGCATTGTAAAGTGGTATTAGTACTTCACTTGATCTTGATTCTATCCCTCTGTTAATGCAGCCTAGCTCTGTGTTGGCTTTTTTGGCAGCTGCAGCACACTGCTGGCTCATATTGAAGTGATTGTCTACTAAGACTCCGAGATCCCTCTCACAGTTACTGCTATTGAGCAAGGTACCACCTATACTATACCTGTGCATTTGATTTTTCCTCCCTAAATGTAGAACCTTACTTTTTTCACCATTGAATTTCATTTTGTTAGATAGTGCCCAGTGTTCGAGTCTGTCCAGATCCTTCTGTATCTTAAGCCTATCTTCTGGAGTACTGGCTATTCCTGCCAGCTTGGTGTCATCTGCAAATTTGATGAGTTCCCCATCTATCTCCTCATCCAAATTATTAATGAAGATATTGAAGAGCACTGGGCCCAGAACAGAGCCCTGGGGCACCCCACTACACACTTCCTTCCATGTAGATGCGGTTCCATTGAGGACCACACGCTGAGTACGGCCTGTCAGCCAGCTACGAATCCATCTGGTGGTAATGCTATCTAACCCACATTTTTCTATCTTGTCAAGTAGTAGGTTGTGATCTACCTTATCAAATGCCTTACTGAAGTCCAAGTAAATTATATCTACAGCATTCCTCTGGTCCACTAGTTTTGTCACTTGGTCAAAGAATGTAATAAGATTTGTCTGGCACGATCTGTTTTTGACAAACCCGTGTTGACTTTTAGTGATGACTTTGTTTGCATCAAGATGTTCGCTGATTTGTTGTTTGATTATCTTTTCCAGAATCTTCCCAGGTATTGAGGTCAGGCTGATAGGTCTGTAGTTTCCTGGATCTACTTTTTTCCCTTTTTTGAAGATGGGAACTACATCAGCTCTCTTCCAGTCCTCTGGTAGTTCCCCAGTGCTCCAGGATCTTTGAAAAATATAGTTCAGTGGTTCTGAGATCACGTCTGCCAGTTCCTTGAGAACCTTGGGGTGTAATCCATCTGGTCCTGGTGATTTGAACTTGTCTAGGCTGGACAGGTGCTCACTTACCATTTTCTTGCCTATCTTAACTTGCGTTTCTATTCTGTTTTTTATGGCACTGGTTTGGGTAGGTTGGACTGTTTTTTCCCTTTGTGTAAAGACAGATGCAAAAAATGAATTAAATAGTTCTGCTTTCTCCCTATTGCTTGTCACCTTCTTGCCACATTCCCCCACTAATGGACCAATCATTTCCTTAACTTTTTTCTTGTTTTTTATATGTTGAAAGAAGCATTTTTTGTTATTTTTGACTTTGGTTGCAAGCCTTAGTTCATTTTGAGCCTTAGCTTTCCTTACTTCATCTTTGCAGGCACGGGCTATTTGCTGATATTCTGACTTAGTTATGTGCCCCTCTTTCCAATTCTTATACTTGTCCTTTTTATCTTTCAATTTATCAGAGAGTTCTTTATGCAGCCATGCTGGTTTCTTTTGAGAGCTGTTATTTTTCTTCTTTGTTGGTATTGTACTAGACTGGGCCTTTATTATCTCACTTTTCAAAATTTCCCAAGCTTCTTGAGTTGTTTTCCCCTTTAGGATTCTCATCCATGGAATTCTTCCCATGGTCTCTCTAAGTTTATTGAAATTAGCTCTTTTAAAGTCCAAGACTCTAGTTTGGCTGTGTTCTATTGCTTGTGCCTCCAGAATGTTGAATTCCAATTTGTTAGAGTACTCTGGTAAAGTGCGGTTTTCCTATGAAAAGGGGGCAATGTTAGACTAGAGTTAACAGCAGCCTATATACAATTGAGGGGAAAATATGAAGCTCAATAGATTTCACTTATTCCATTCCTTTTTTGCATCATCAGATCTTTGATGGGGTACTTTGCAAGAATTATTTTTCAAAGTCTCCTTTGTGGAAAATATGAAGACCTAGCTGAGGATATTCTTTCAGAAAATAATCTAGAGGATGGAAAGCTGCTGCATCTTCACCACTAGCAAGTATCCCACTCTCTTCTATAGCCAGTGGTCTTTTTTATACTTTTCAGCAGAAACAGCGTATTATTTGGTTATAGTCAATGTCCAGAGAAAGCAATAGGAATGTGTACAAGTAGATATGCAATAGAATCAAATGTGACTTTTAATACTAATTAACGGACTACTTGTGTGATTCCTTTTTAGTATACCTTTATTGTTTTTATTTAAGGGACACGGTGGCTCAGTGGGTTAAGATGCTGAGCTTGTCGATCAGAAGGTCGGCAGTTTGGCGTGTCGAATCCCGAGTGCCGCGTAACAGAGTGAGCGCCTGTTACTCGTCCCAGCTTCTGCCAACCTAGCAGTTCGAAAGCACGTAAAAATGCAAGTAGAAAAATAGGGACCACTCCGGTGGGAAGGTAACAGCGTTCCGTGCGCCTTTGGCATCTAGTCATGCCAGCCACATGACCACGGAGACGTCCTCAGACAAGCGCTGGCTCTTCGGCTTTGAAATGGAAATGAGCACCGGCCCTTAGAGTCGGAAACGACTAGCACGCATGTGCGGGGGAAACTTTACCTTTACCTTTTATTGTTTTTATAAATAACTCAAGGCGGGAAACTATCCAACATACCTTCCCCCTATTTTCCCTACAACAACTCTGTAAGGTGAGTTGGGGCGAGGATGAGTGACTGAACCAAGGTCACCCAGTCAGCTTTCATGGCTAAGATGGGACTTGAACTCAACTGTCTCCTGGTTTCTAGCCTGGTGCCTTAACCAATAAACCACACTGTTTTTTCATCCTAGGGATACCACTACTGACAGTATGAAGAGCAAAGGACTAATAGTTAAGATGTAGAGTTATCAATAAGGAGTCTGTCGTATAAACAGGGATAAAAAATGGTTGGGATGATGTCACAAAATTATACTCTTTGAACGAAATGTTAAAAAAGACCTGTGACCAATAGGAATGAGTTCAGTCAACTAATACGTGAATTGTATCATAAACATTTTAATGCGAATACTTCACACCCACAAAAGAATAATAATAAAAAAAACAATTTACAAAAACTCATCATTGTAACAATTCCTGAAAAGGCAGAAAACTTGTGCTGCTGGGGGAAAAAATTGTATTGAATGCTCTCGTGTCAGTCCTGGTTTCCAAAAGAGAGGCTTTTTTTCCTTGAAGTTAAGGCTTATGGGAAATTATAAAGCAATACAATTGAAAAAACAAATTTAAAATACAAGAAAACCCATGTTAATTAGCCAGCGCAAAAGTACTACATAAATCATGTTTTAAATATTACATAGTCCATCTTCTGGGGCCCTTATAGCTGAGTTGAGTAGTATATATATTTGCTCAGATCTGGATATAGGATTGATTGCGGGTATGATACATGGAAAATAAGTTTTTCAACAGTTGTATCCCCTATTAGAGACAGTGATAAAATTGAGTCCCAGTTGATGTGAAAAATAATATTATATCCTGTTCCCTTTGCTTATTAATATTAATATTAATGTATTATTTAACATTGCACATTAACTGTAATATTAATCAATATTCCCCAAAGTTGCATTCAAAGCACACCTGAATAATGTGCATATATCATTATGAGAAGAGGCTGTTAACTTCACATGTGCATCATGGAATTATCATTATTGTCAGCCCTGCCCCAACTGGCTCTCTAGGAGAGAAAGATGCTTGAATCTATGCAGAAGGGAAACAATGCATCAGAAATATTGCCAAATATTGACTAAATTAATTTTTGGCATAGTATCTTACAGAGTATTATAAATCAAGAGGATAATTTGAGCAGGTAGCCTTGGGGATGTCAAAAGGAATCTAGAATTGGATCCAAACTCCCTCCAAATATTATATGAGCAACTGACAATGAAAATAATTCTCGTACACAATCTAAATCACATGGCTTTAATAATACCAAAATGTTGACTTTCCAATGAAGATCAACTCTCAGTCCCAAAAGCCAGAACTGCTTGTATCACCATCAATGTAACCAAAATTAATCTGACCCCAATAGAAAAGAGACTGTTCCATTGCTTTTATGAGGAATTGGAAAAAAAAATTGAAATTCCTTCTGTCACCAAGAACCTTTTTATTGATTTAGCAGAATGAATCGCTGGTTCTTAAAATGTTACCAACTGTTCTGTTTGTGGGGGGACCAAAATGGGAGAAAAGTGGCCATAAGAAGCTAGGGAGCTTAAGATATACAGTATAGATTCTTTGACCTTAACATGGACTGTTCTTGACCACCCTCCTCGATGGGTAACTCAAATGTCCATCATTGGTCAGTTCTGCTTCTCAAGAGAAAAGTCTGAAACCTTTTCCTTAAAAGTCGGAGTGTCTACATGTGAAAATATGATTGTGGCTAATGACACAAACTCCACCTGGTGGAGTAGGACCGATATAACCCAACCCTTTCAAAAATTATACCCAACTCAAAGCCCTATGGCAGGGGTAGGCAACCTCAGATCTTTTATGACTCATGGACTTCAACTCCCAGAATTCCTGAGCCAGCTTGGGTTGCCTACCCTTGCCCTATGGGAACAGCCATATAATCCCTCTTATACATGGCAGGTTCCAGATGGATTTTATTGGATTTGTGGGAGATATGCTTAAGCAACTCTTCCTCAGAACTGGATGGGCACTTGTCTCCTGGGGACCATAAAACCCAGTGCAATGTCACGTGGTTGAATGGAGAGACGGACACTTGAGCTGGGTAGTATTTCTTTATTGAGTCAGAAATGAAGCTGGGGCAAAGGGGTTACCTGGCATCTCTTTATACCTGCCCAGGTGAATGGTGACCAATAGATTTAAACCTGGACTTCCCGCCAGTGCAGGTGGCCAATGGATTTAAACCCTGGCTTCCTGCCAGAGCTGACCATGCCCTGGGGCTGTCAATGACTCGCTCTATTCAGGTTTTCCCGCCAAAGCGGTTATAACCTGGAGCTGTCCAGCCCCCTGCTGTGCTGACATTTCCGTGTATGCTTTAAAGGCATACACTACACCCCTTCCCCCATAGTGAGGAATTAACCCATCATTCGGTCTCCATAACTATATACACTTATTTACACTATACACAAAATTTACATATACAAGAGTTTACAACTGTTAATCCTTGGTTGCTTTTCCACCCCCCTAAGAACGCACATAGTCCGCGAGGTAGCTTGGAGCCTTGTGTGGCCTGCTTGATCTTCTTGGAACTGGTTCCCCTGGTGGTGAGGTGCTGTGTCTAGGCTCTCTTCCTTGTTGTGAGTGTTGTGATGGATTGTGGTGTGTGTGTGTGTCTGTGTTGTGGTGCCTGGGTTTTGTGTTCTGCTGGGTTCTGGTGACTGCCTGGTTTCTCTGTCAGTCCCCTGCCTGGGGTGGGGTTGCCACTTGCCCCTCTGTTAACCCTCCTGGGTGTCTGCATCTGTGTTTGTGTTGGCTCTTCCTCCTCCGCCCCCAGTGTGTCATCTATAACCCTTTCAGGAGCCCTTTTCCTCAGCTGATCCAGGTGCCTTTTCCAAAGGAGTCCCCCCTCCACCCTTACTCTGTAGGACAGGGGTCCTGTTTGTTCTAATACTTCCCCTGGCACCCATGGATGGCCTGTGCCCAGATGGGGTCTCCTGTGTTGAAACTTGTTTTGATATTGGGGGTCCCGGCATCTGCTGCTACCCTGTCTGGGTGAAGCCTGTCCAATGTTGTTATGAGGCGTCTTCCCCATCTGAGTTCCACTGGGCTTTTGCCTGTGGCGGTGCAGGGTGTTGCATGTTGGTGTAGGAGGAATGTGGCTAGTCTTTGCTTCCAATTTCCCTGTATTATGCGCTTGAGGGCATCCTTTGTTGTTCGCACGAATCGTTCTGCCAATCCGTTACTGGCAGGGTGGAAGGGAGCCGAGGTGGCGTGCCTAATCCCCAAGGTCCTCAGGAACACCTGGAAATCCGAGGAGGTAAATTGTGTTCCATTATCTGACACGATTACATCAGGCAGACCATGTGTGGCAAACATCCCCCTCAATGCTTGAATGGTTCCTGCTGAGGTCATGTTGCCCACAGGCACCTCCTCCAGACATTTGGAATGGCTGTCTACTGCTACCAGAAATGTGTGACCTTGGAATGGGCCTGCATAGTCTATATGCAATCTGGACCATGGTGAGTGTGTTTCCTCCCACTTGTGGACTGGTGCATGTGGTTGTTCTGGCCGTGTCCTCTGGCATGTGTAACACCCCGCTAATAGTCCTTCTATCTCCTTGTCCAACCCTGGCCACAACAGGTAGCTCCTTGCCAGAGCCTTCATTCTTACTATTCCTGGGTGGCCTTCGTGTAATGACTGGAGGACTCTTTCCCTGAGCCTCGTGGGGATGATGACTCTACTTCCCCACAAAAGGCATCCCTTGTGTGTGGACAGTTCATGCCTTCTGGAGAAGTAAGCAATGAACTCCTGCCCTGGTGATTTGTCCTGCCACCCACTGCTCACCCATGATTGTACCCTGCTCCGAACCTTGTCCTTGGGGTTCTCTGTGGCTATGTCCCTTGCGTTGAGGGGGCATTCTGGCAGTTCCTGTATTGCCAGTATTTGGACAGCTGATGCTGGGTCTGGCTCAGGTCCCTTAGGGGAAGTCTGCTGAGGCCATCGGCGTGCCCCATCTCTTTGCCCGGCCTGTGTACCAGTTTGCATGAGTATGCGGACAGGAATATGGACCAGCGCAACATTCGGGGTAACAGGATCTGTGGTGTCTGCTTCTCTGTTGTAAATAACCCTAATAATGGCTTATGGTCTGTGTAAATTAGAAATTCCCTACCATAAAGGTAGTCATGAAATTTCTTTACCCCTGCAACCACTGCCAGTGCCTCCTTGTCTATCTGGGCATAGTTCCGCTCTGCAGCTGACAGGGTCCTGGAGTAGTAGGCGATGGGGGCCTAAGTTCCATCCTCCTTTAAATGGCTGAGAACTGCCCCAATCCCATAAGGGGATGTATCGCAAGCAAGGCAGATTGGCTGGTCCTCCCTGAAGTGGGTGACTGTGGCATTGCTTGCTAACAGGTTCTTCAGCGTTTTGAATGCGTTAGCGTGTTTGTCAGTCCAGTCCCAGGATGCTTGCTTGTCAAGCAACCTGTGTAGGGGTTCTGCAATCGTAGCCTTGTGTGGCAGGAATGCATGATAAAAACTGAGGAGGCCCAGGAATGCCTGCAACTCAGGCTTGTTTTTGGGAGTAGGGGCTTCTTTGATTGCCCTGACTTTGGATGCAGATGGGTGGATGCCTTGAGCATCAATCCTGAACCCCAGGAATTCTGTCTCAGTTACCCCAATCTTGCATTTCTCCCTTTTGAGCTTCAACCCTGCACCCCTGAACCTCTCAAGTACTGCCTTCAATTGGGCTGCCAGTACGTCCTCGGAGCTGGCTGCGATCAGGACGTCATCGAAATAGGGGCAAACCCCTGGTATTCCCTTGAGAGTCCTTTCCATCACCTCCTGAAATATGCCTCCAAAATTCTTCACAGCCATGGTTTGCCTCATTACATAAACACTGACTGCCCATTTTCAAGTTTCGTTTCCTGCCTTAGCTCTTAGTTCAGTGCATCCAGGTTTGTGAGGTCCAATTGACATTAGCCAGAATGCAAGCCAGGCTATTAAATTTTCTTAAACTGCACACAGTGAGCCCTAGGACTCCCACTTTGAGTCCACCAGTGCAATATATTCAGGGCTTGGGTTTTGGAGATCTCTTTCCTGCTACATCCTCAGTGCAAGAATATAGATAGATAGATAGATAGATAGATAGATAGATAGATAGATAGATAGATAGATAGATAGATAGATAGATAGGATTTATATACCGCCCATTTCCTGAAGGACTCAGGGCAGTTTACAGGGCAATTAAAACAATACAATATACAAAGTTAAAATAGAATTAAATTAAATAGCCCCGAAAATTAAAAACTAAAAACCCAAACCCTCAGTCCAGGCCGGCAAGCTCGAATAGCCAGGTTTTTAGGTCCTGGCGAAACGAGCGAAGGTCGGGGGCCATCTGGAGTTCCACAGGCAGCTGATTCCAAAGGGCAGGCGCGCCCACCGAGAATGACCTCCTCCTGGGGGCCGCCAGCTGGCACTCCCTGACCGGCAGGATCCTGAGGAGGCCCTCCCTGTGGGAGCGCACAGGACGATGGGAAGTTGATGCTGGCAGCAGGTACTCCCGAAGACAATCCGGACCCATGCCATTAATGGCTCTATAGGTCATCACCTTGGACTGCAAGGCAATCAAACCGGTCAGTCCTAGAGGAGATCAACCCTGATTGCTCTTTAGAAGGCCAGATCCTGAAGCTAAAACTCAAATACTTTGGCCACCTAATGAGAAGGAAGGACTCACTGGAGAAGAGCCTAATGCTAGGAAAGATTGAGGGCAATAGAAGAATGGAACGACAGAGAATGAGGTGGCTGGATGGAGTTACTGAAGCAGTAGGCGTGAGCTTAAATGGACTCCAGAAGATGGTAGAGGACAGGAAAGCCTGGAGGAACGTTGTCCATAGGGTCGCGATGGGTCGGATATGACTTCGCAACTAACAACAACGTCATCACCAACACCTTGAATCTCAACCAGAGGGCAACCGGAAGCCAATGCAGCTCGCGGAAAAGAGATGTTACATGGGAGTATCGGGAAACCCCCATCACAACTCACGCGGCCGCATTCTGCACCAGTTGAAGCCTTTGAGTGGTCTTCAAGGGCAGCCCCATGTAAAGAGCATTGCAGTAGTCTATCCGGGAGATCACGAGCACGAGTGACTGTACATAGGGCGTCTCAGTCCAGGTAGGGCCGCAACTGGCACACCAGGAGAACCTGGGCAAAAGCCCCCCTGGCCACGGCTCCTATATGATCTTCCAAACTGAGCCATCAGTCCAGGAGGACGCCCAAATTACGGGCCCTATCTATGGGGGGTAACACCTCACCCTCCATAATTAATGATGGAATAGGCTGGTTAGTCCGAGATGCCAGTATGCACAGCCACTCAGTCTTGGTGGGATTAAGTCAAAGCCTGTTTCTTCCCATCCAGACCCGGACTGCCTCCAGGCAATGGGACATCACGTCGAGGGCATCACTGGGTTGGTTCGGGATGGAGAGAAAAAGCTGGGTATCATCAGCATACTGATGATACCCCACCCCGAAACCACAAATGATCTCACCCAGCGGCTTCATATAGATGTTGAACAAGAGGGGAGAGAGGACCGACCCCTGAGGAACTCCACAAAAGAGAGACCTTGGGGCCGACCTCTGCCCTCCTGCCAGCACCGACTGCGAATGGCCCAGGAGGTAGGAGAAGAACCACTGTAAAACAGTGCCCCCCACTCCCAACCGCAGCAAGATAACATGGTCGATGGTATTGAAAGCCGCTGAGAGGTCTAATAGGACTAGGACAGAGGAACAACCCCTGTCCCAAGCCCGCCAGAGATCATTCACCAGTGCGACCAATGCCATCTCCGTGCTGTACCCAGTCCTGTAACCTGATTGGTACGGGTCCAGGTAATCAGTTTCCTCCAGGAACAAAGGGAGCTAACGTGCCACCATGCTCTCAACAACCTTCGCTACAAAGCGAAGGTTGGAGACAGGACAGTAGTTGTTCAAAACAGCTGGATCCAGGATAGGCTTCTTGACGAGGGGCCTCACCACCGCCTCTTTCAAGGCTGCAGGGAAGCTACCCTCCCTCAAAGAAGCAGTTATTACTGCATGGATCAAGCCTCATGTCCCCTCCCGAACTGCATACACCAGCCAGGAGGGGCACGGATCCAACAAACACATGGCGGAACTCAGCCTCCCCATAATCCTGTCCACCTCCTCCGGAGTCACAAGATCGAATTCATCCCAGATAATATTTCCAAGATCGCTCATCTCCCCCCCATCTGACTCTGCCCAGTCGAAGTCCAAACTGGTCTGGATCTGAACGATTTTATCCGTCAGATGCTGGCTAAACTCCTTGGCCCGCCCCCCCCGCAAAGGCTCCTCCCTCACCTCCTGATTAAGGAGGGAGCAAGTGACCCTAAACAGGGTGGCCAGGCAATTATCTGCGAAAGCAATGAGGACAGCGAAGTAGTTAGACTTCACCGCCTACATCGCAGCGAGATAAGACCTCGTTGAGGTTCTTAACCGCAATCGGTCAGATTCGGACTGGCTGGATCTCCAACAGCTCTCCAGACCCCGTCTCTGGCGCTTCATCTCCCGGAGCTCCACAGAAAACCGTGGAGCCCAATGGGATCTGCACTGGGTCAGGGGTCGCAGGGGTACAACACGGTCGAGCGCCTAGGTGGCAGCCCTTTCCCAGGCATCCACCAAGGCATCGGCCGGGCTGTGAGTGAGGGAGATAGGTATAGGCCCAAGCCTATACCTATGCAAATCAACTAAGGGGGCCTGGTTCTCTCCCCCTTTGGTACCACAGAGCAAAAAACAGCCTAAGGAGCTTTACTGAAGGTAGATGAAGGGGAATAGCCTTACTGTGATTCTGAATGTTGTGTGTTAGTGTGCACGCATGTAGCTACTCATACAAAACAGGCAATACAAGCATCCTGGACAAATATTCCCTCCTACCAGACAGAAGTCCAAGGTGTTCAGTACTTGCTGTGCCAACCATTCCCAAATGCCATCCCTCCATAAATACATTCAACTGGCTTATTAGAATACAAATAAGGCAAGAAAGAAAACCTTGCAATGAGTTTCCACCCTCCCCCAGTCTTTCCCTGTTGTCTTCTGAGGCTTCACATGGGGGCCAATGGCTCCAGGACTCCTTCCTTCCTCTGAAGTTTTCACAGGCATCTGGGGGGTATGGTAGGACTTGGGAAGATCTGTTCCACTCTGGTTGCATGGTGGCTTTCTAGTGAATGGCTGGATTCAAACCCAATTCTCTGACTCAAAGGTTGTGGGGGTCATCTGTGCAGGGCTGAAAGACATGAGAACAAAGTCCCCTCCTCCCCTTCTTGGTGGACTCTCCCAGGAGAGGCTTTGCTGATCAGACAAAGGCATGGAAAACAGAAGATAAGAAATGGAGAAGTGGGAGGGGGGATTTAGCTTGTAGGGAGAGTTTGTAAAGACATTACTGCAGTTGTTAAAGAAACAGATAAGCAGACAAAATGGGGACACCACAGATGAGAACAAAAGAGAGGCTGGATTCTGGTAAGAGAACAAAAAATAAAAGGTCTCAATTCTGAAATTAAACATTTGCAATATGTAAGAGGACTTAAAGACTTACAACTTGAAAATGCTGGGCAGCTTGAGAATGCTGAAAGCTCCAAATAATTTTAAAAGCCTAATATTTTAAGGTGTGCAATTTGCCAAGGGCAGGAGAGTCTACCTTTTATATCTGTTTTCAAAAAATGTTTTAACATCAGGATTTTGCCCAGCATTACCAATGCACAATTTAGCTAAAAATACCACATTAGAAATGGAAAAAAATGCTTATGTGTTCCAGGATTAGTTCCATAGTAGTTTCACTGATTAGTGATAGGATAAGAAAAATAACTTAAGAAGATTATTTCCCTATACAAGCAAACTTGAGTTAATGAGGCTCTTATAGCTAGACACACCTCATGTTTCAGGAAAAGGATAGACAGATAAAACCCATTTACAACAGATACAGAAAATGGTTGCATAGAAAGAGAGAAAGAGAGGAAAAAAATCACTATTCCTATATTTTATTTTCCCTTTTCTTTTAAGTACCTTTATTTAGCTAAATTGGTTTCCTAGCAAAGTCCTGAGCAAAGCCCATTCTTCACAATTTCTCTTTATCATTTTTTCTTCATACCAGCTAGGATGGGCACTCGCTTCTCGTCCCACGCCAGAAGCAAGTCTCCTAGATACAGCTTCCTATGTTCCCCTTCCAATGTGGGGTTCAATTAGCTTAGCCAGGTCTCTCTTTGCAGCCAAACTCTGCTGCTCTGGCTGTCAGTTTTTGGACAAAAAAAAGATGTCTAGTTCCCTCACAGAGTATGGGAATCTCTTAACCAGGGAACACACTGCTTGTCACTTTGCGGACCAAAAAGGGGTCCGGGAAGACCTGCTACCCCCAACTCAGCAGGTACAGGCACTTCCTTCAACCACTGGTCACTTTTCAGACTCAGGGAAGTCTGGGAGGACCTGCTACTTCTACAGCAGGTACAGGCACCTCCTTCAAATTGGCTTTGCTTACAGGGCCTTACCAGTTGGTTGCCCAATCTGATTCTCTCACTCACTTTTCCATTCCATCTCACACAGTCTCTCCCTTTTCCCTAACAAAAGGTCCTGCACTCTGGCCAAACCCCCATACTTTCCAGGGTCTGTCACTCAAACAGATCCTTTCTACAGTTAGGAAAGAGCAGAGGGAGCAAAATCCAACTGTGATTGGGAAAAGGGTCTTCTCACTCACACACACAGACATACACGCATTTCTCTCACTCCCCTGGGCTTTAAAGTTAAAATTTGAAGGTACTCACTCAACTTCTTTCCAAAGCAGCCCTTAAGCTCAAACTCAAAACTCCCTTTACTATCCTCAGTCCAAATGGACAGGGCTGGGAAACCCATCCACAGAAACATGGGGTCTGCTGCCGGCAAGATGGGGCTTACTAGTCTCAGTCCATTGGAGAGGTTAGCTTGGAGTCCCATCTGGGGTGCCAGATTGTTTAAAGAAAAATCTTCATTATTGTCCAGTCCAAGCTGGCAATAATCAAAATGGAGACAGCATTAGAAAGAAGGTTGCAGCTTATTGAAGAGAAGAGCCAGACAGAAAGATGGCTATGGGAAAAAACTGACCACATGTAATAGGGAGTGGGTTTTTATACCTTCTTGGGTTTTTGTTTGGAGTTATTCCTGTGGCATGAACTTTGAACTGAGTCTGACTGTGCCCTTCTGGTGTTCTGATGGTGGTGGGTTAATCCTCTTATGTCCCAAAGGTCATATCCTGCTTCCCTGGGGCTGTGGTTGATGAGTTTTGGATTTTTTTGGTGTGAGGGATTGTTGATTCTAGAGATCTTTGTCTTTCTAATTTCAGCTTCTTGGCTCCAATCTTTCTGACAAGATTATTGAATTTATATTTCTAAAAGCTGGCCTCTGCCTAGGGGCTGGGGCTGATTTCTGGGGGCTGGTTTCTATCTTTTTTTTTTTAAGATCTTCTCCATTATTCCTTTGGGGAAATATATTCTGCCTTTTTAATATTTTCCAAAATATTTCTTTCTCTGGATTCTTCCCATACCTTGAAATCCCACAAAGAAACAAAGGAGTCCATCAGGCACGCTTGTGAAAGATGCATTTGAAAACAGGTAAGTGTCTGGACTTTGCACAATCTCAAGGGAGCCCTGTAATTTACCAGCCTCCCCCATAGCTTCACAGCAGGCTTTCTCTTTCTCTGTGCTTGTCATCTGGGCAGGCTTCCCCCATGCATAGAATTCATATTACCGAGACAATTAGAAACCAGTTCATTGACTATTTTT
This sequence comes from Daboia siamensis, assembly GCA_024449315.1. NCBI lineage: Eukaryota > Metazoa > Chordata > Lepidosauria > Squamata > Viperidae > Daboia > Daboia siamensis. Next base: position 289,460 of record JAKJMR010001136.1, read on the forward strand.
ATCTGCTTTATTCCAACTCTTAAAGCTTGCAGAGCTGTAACCAGTAGCTTTTCATTTAGGGCTTTTATTTTTCATAGTGGGTGTGGTAAAAGGAGTTGGCGGAGTTTTGTTGGTTGTTTTAAATGTTGAGAGAACAAATCTTTTGTACGAATTACAGCCCTTTTGACAAACTCCTTGGGCTGTTATTTCATCTCTTCCCTAAATACCTTAAATCTTTTTTTCTTTCCCCTCTGTTTCCCTTGCTTTCAGTTTCCTTTCAATCACCTGGGGTGATGCTTGTTTTAAATCCAGTCCTTGCTTTTCTGTTTTCCTATTTGATCAGGAGGATTGTTGTCCTCAGACAACCATATTTTCTGCTTTTCATTATAATTTGAATCAAAAAATTCCTGTCAGGGAAAGTGGATTCATCTGTTTAGCAATATAATCCATTTCATCCATTGGAAGTAAGTGATCCCACATTGTGAAATTATAAACAATGACAAGAAATTTACTTATTAAAATATAAACATTATTTTGTATTTATTTATAGACCAGGAATCTTGTGCTTTTAATAACTAAAATGAGTCTCTACTACTTTGGGGCTATTCAGTACACTTAAAATTTTAAGAATTTTCACAACTGCTACTGAAAAATGCCTATTGTGCTAAGTATTGCAAATGCCCTTTGCATAGAAAAGAAATCTGGGCAAGACAAACCAACTCACCTTGAGTATTTGCATTTTATTCAAATAACGTGAGAGATGGTGCCTACAGAGGGGCATCTCCAAGGTCCCTTCCAGCTCTATTCTATTCTAAGTTCAGGATCAAACTCTGCTATAGGCAGAGTTAGCCTGCAATACTGCATTCTAACCACCGTGTCACCACAGCTCTGCACTGTGACTCAGGAAGGAAACTGTATCTTCCTGAGCCAGGTGAATTTGGTGATGGTTATCTATACCTTGATTGAATCCAGGCTTATCTATTGTAATGTACTCTATACAGGGCTATCCTTGAAAAATTAAAAATTAAAGCTCAAGCCAGGAAAGCAAAGGCTCAGCATGAACAAAGACTCGCAACAAAAGTCAAAGATAATTTAAAGTTTAATTCAACGTATAAATAGCAAGAAAAAAAGTCAAGGAAAAAATCAGTCCACTAAAGAGAGAAGGTGGCAAGAAAGTAACAGGCAGTAGAGAGAAAGCAGTGCTCTGCTTAACTCATTCTTTGCATCAGTCTTCATGCAAAAAGAAACTATAGCCCAACCTACCAAAAACATAACCATAAAAGACAGACTAGAAATAAAAATAAAAATAAAACAAGAAAATGGTAAGAGAACACCCCTCTGATCTAGACAAGTTCAAATCACTGGGATTACATCTCAGAATTCTGAAGGAACTAGCACATGTTATCTCAGAACCACTGAACCATATCTTTCAAAGATCCTGGAACACCAGGGAACTATCTGAGAACTGGAAAAGAGCTGATTTGGTTCCCATCTTCAAAAAAAAGGGGTGTGTGTGAAACAGACCCAGGAAACTACAGACCAATCAGCCTAACATCAACACCTGGGTATATACTGGAAAAAAAATCATCAAAAAACAGATCTGTGAACATCTAGAAACAAATAAAGTTATAACTAGTAGCCAGCACAGGTTTGTTAAAAATAGATCATACCAAACCAATCTTATTTCATTCTTTGACAGAGTGACTAAATTAGTAGACCAGCGAAATGCTGTGGGCGTAGTATACTTTGATTTTAGTAAGGCATTCAACAAAGTAGACCACAACATATGTCTTGAGAAGCTAGAAAAATGTGGGATAGACAGCATCATCACTTTATATCTGGCCGACAAACCATACTTAACTAATAGTTCCTAATGGTACTACATCTACATGGAAGGAAAGAAGCAGTAGGATACTACAAGATTCCATTTTAGGCCCCGTATTTTTCAATATCTTCATAAATGATTTAGTTGAGGGAATAGAAGGGGAACTCATCAGATTTGCAGATGACACTAAACTAGCAGGAATAGCCAACACCCCCCAAAAAATGGTCAGGATCCAAAAAAATCTTGACAGACTTGAACAATGGGCCTATCCAATAAAATGAAATTTAATGTAGAAAAAAGTAAGGTTTTACGCTTAGGCAGGAAAAACCAAAATTACAAGTACAGATTAGGTGAAACCTGGCTCAAAAACAGTAACTGTGAGAGGGACCTTGGAGTCCTAGTGGACGATCACTTGACTATGAGCCAGCAATGTGCGGCAGCAGCCAAAAGAGCTAATACAATCCTTAGTTGTATAAACAGAGGCATAGAATCAAAATCACATGAAATATTAGTTCTGCTATATAAAAACTTAGTAAAAACCACACCTGTAATACTGCATTCAGTTTTGGTCACCGCACTCCAAAAAAGATGACTAAAGGCCTGGAGACTAAAACATACGAAGAATGGTTGCAGAAACTGGGTATGACTAGTCTAGAGAAAAGATGGAGTAGGTGACATCATAGTAATATTCCAGTATTTGAGGGGCTGCCATGAAGAGGGGGGAGGGGGTCAACTTATTTTCCAAAGCACCAGAAAGCAAGACAAGAAACAAGGAATGGAAACTAATCAAGTAGAGAAGCAACCTGGAATTAAGGACAACCTTTTTAACAGTGAAAACAATTAATCAGTGGAAGAGCTTGCCTTCAGAAGTTGTGGAAGCTTCATCACTAGAGGTTTTTAAGAAGAGACTGGACAACCACCTGTTGGAAATGGAATAGGATCTCCTGCTTGAGCAGCGGGTTGCACTAAAAGACTCCCAAGGTCCCTTCCAGCTCTATTTTGATTGATTGATTAGTGCTGAAAAAAACCTGGGACTGACTTTCTAAGGGTCCATCTCTTCCATTATGAACCAGCTACAACATCTGCAGAAAACTCCTTTTTCAGAAGCCCATCTTTCTGGAATGTAGAAGGGTCTGTACTAGGATATCTGAATCCCTTTCACAGTTACTATTGTTGAGCCAGGTACCATATATTCTAAACCTGTGTATTTGGGGTTTTTTGCCTATGTGTAGGACCTTACTTTTCTCACCACTGAATTGTATTTTGTTGGATAGGGCCCAATGTTCTAGCCTATCAAGGTCTGAATCGTAAGTCTATCTTCTAAAGTGTTAGCTATTCCCCCCAACTTGGCATTGTCTGCAGATTTGAAGAGTTCCCCTTCCAATCCCCTAATCTAGATCATTTATGAAAATGTTGAAGAGTACTGGGTTAAGACACAGCTTTCAGGTATCCCACTGCATGCTTTCCTCCATGTAGATGTAGTTCCATTGAGGAATCAGTGGGTGCTGAATGAGGTTGATCAGCCAGTTGCTAAACCTTTTTGTGGTGGTTTTGTCTATCCCACATTCTTCTATTTTACCAAGAAGCAGGGCTTTCTTTGTCAGAGAACGCTCAGAATGGAGTTTTGGCATCTTTTTTGGATGGAACCTTGTAGGGTAGGCAAGGCGGGTTGTATGACGTGTGTGAGTTCTGGCACTTTTTTTTTTTTTTTTTTACAAAAAAAGCACTGCCAAGAAGTAATCAAATGCCTTACTGAACTCTAGAAAACTAGGATTACCTAGTTAATCTAGATTTTATTTCAAATTTGTAATCCTAGGTAACTAGAAATCTAGGTAAGCCAGGATTAAATAATGGCAAGCAAATTGACTCAGTTCAGCTGCTTGTAATCTAACCAAACTAATATCATGGGGAAGATTATAAGATTCTTATTTAGAGGTCTAAGCATTAGACCTTGCCCAAAGTAAAAGAAATTAAAAGATCAAATGGCAGTAGCTGGGCTTCATTACTCCAAACTCAACATAATCAAGTCCTTAAATGGGGAAAAGTCAAGAAACATTAGACATAGTGCTAGAGTAAGCCTGTGTTTAGTACTTCTGTTGCTGTAATGTACAGGAAGAAAAAGAGTACAACTGAATGAATATAGTTTCATAAAATAATTTTTTGAATGTTGGGCTAAGCAACGTACCATGCACAGATAAATGTGAGCGGTAGCAGATAGTACCTTGTTAATATATGTACATCAACTGTTGTTTTGCATTCCCAATGCATGTTGTCACATGTTCTCCAGGATCTGAAGGAGAAGTGTACATCAAGTACACACTGGACAACTCTCTGACTTTCACTTGTTGAATGCACAGACTAAGCGCCTCCATACAATCATTCAAGAAACCTTCTTTCCCGATGACTGTGTGTTCTTAGCACACAGACAGTGATCTACAGTTGATGCTGAACAAATTCTCAGATGCTACTATATTCTTCAGCCTATTAGCCTGAACACTAAAGTATTTTTATCAACCCATGTCAAATATCAAGCCCATAGAACCAAAAATCACTGTTGATGATATCCAGATGACAAATATAAACAACTTCAAATATTTGAGAAACATAATCTTGAGTGATGGCTCTTTGAACAAAGAAATTGACTCCACGATCAACAAGGCCAGCCAGGCACTAGGACAACTCCAACTAAAATGTTTAATCAACACATCTGTATCTCCACAAAGCTGTAAGTTTACAGAGATCTGATTATCCCTTTCCTCCCATATGGATGTGTGTCCTGAACTCTGTAAGACAGGCACATCAACGATCTGGAGAAATGCACGTGTGCTTTCTGCTCCATCTTTGGCATTTGTTGATAAGAGCTTGTCACCAACCTGAAGATTGTGGATCATGCAGAGTCCACCACCAGCCACTGATTATCAGAGTGAAGATTAGATGAGTGGAACATGTCATCAGAATGGATGACTGCTGTTTACCTCACCAGTTGCTATATATTGTACTGGAGGCTAGCAAGAGACCTCAAGGTCAACCACACAAGTGCTACAAAGATATTGTGAAAGAAATCTTACCTCATTGTGACTCCGGCCAATGAAACTAGAACAGGGGTGTGCAACTATGACAACAACCTATGCACTTAAACTGCCAGGATTCCTCAGCCAGCCATCCTATCAGTCATTTACCCTTTCAGACTAGTGAGAAAATATCAATACTTTTAAAATTTTTAATGTTGAACAAAATGCATTAAAAGCATATTAGACAAAAAGGCAGAAATTAGTTTAAAGCCCAAAGGAAAGGGAAATGCAATTATTTTTACTCATGGTATTTCCTGGGTATCCATTCCTTATTCTATCATCTTTTTGCAGTGTAGGGAGTCAGTACACCACCACCACCACCACCACCACCACCACCACCTCTGAGAATGAAATATTTTGGGGAATATTAAAAAAAGGCAGGATAAAATATTTCCCCTGAAGGGGAAATGGAGAAAAAAAAATCTTAGGCAGAAACCTAAGGAGGCCACTCTTTACAGATGCAGATTTTTTCACCCATTCAGGAAGACTGGGGGCAGGAAGGCTGGAGCTGAGTGGATTAGAAAAACAAAGACTCCTAAAATCTACCTCCCCCACCTAGCTTCAAGGACAGGACAGGACCTCCAAACCACAATGGGAGTCAGGCAACAATAATTAGAATACCAAAAGGGCCCAAGTCAAAGTACATGGCACGGGAACAGGCACCTCAAACACAGAGCCCCAAAGAAGGTATAAAGTAAACCCACCCACTCTCAACTCCATTTTGACAGCCACCCCAGAGACATGCTGCTGCCACTGAAGTTTCTGGCAACTAAATAAAAGAGACCTCCTTCCCAAAATGCGGCCTGCCTTCAGCTCATTTCTACAGCGTGTCCCCCCCGCCGCCGCCGCCGCCGCCGCCGCCAGCTTGGAACAGGACCCGATTTATTGATTGATTTATTTATTTTCTTCTGGGCAGCAGCTTGTCCTGATTTGAATGGAGTCCCCCTTATCTCCCGGCGCATTCTTTCCCGTCGCCTTTCGCCCACCCTTCCCGAAGGATATTCCTGTCCTTCATTAGGGCATAACGCAGCTGTCGCCCCCTCCCCATCGTTGGCGTCATCCGAAGTTGCGATTGCCATCCTCTCCACCTGCGCGCGCGCCCGCCGCTTCCTTTTCTCCTCCACTCCAAATCTCCAAACCTAGCAGCCCCTCCTGCGCAAGCTGTGGCGGCGGCGGCGGCGGCCAATCTCGCCCCGCTCGTTTCCGCCGCCTCCCGTACTTGCGTGAACGTGGAGCCCAGAGGCATTGCCAGGCGTCCTCTCGAAAAGCCGGCGTGCCCTGGGGCGGGACGCGGGGAGAGAAGCGGTTCTTTCCACAGAGCTCGTTTCCCTGTGCTGGGAGTGGGTCAGGACGATTCCCCCCTCTTCTCCGTTGCATCTGGAAGCGTCTCAAGCGCGTCGCAGCAGAGGCAGGGAATTCACTCCGCCCCGAAAAAAGCGAGGTAAGGGTCCGTCTGTACCATAGTCCGATGGTGTGCTGTGCTCTTCTCTTCCACGCCCGCAGAGAGGATCTGATGACATTCCGAGATGTGGGCAGTCGGAATTCCTCCCGGCCCTCGATGCTCTGGGGAATCCTGAGCGGTGCCTCCTTGGGGGGCAATCCAATTAATCGTCCCTCTCCACCCGCTGCGCCAAGGAAGGTGGGCAGAAGTGCCAGGCTGTGCTTACAGTGCTGATGGGGAGAAGACGATTGAGCCCAATGGCACTGCCTTCCCACTGGCTCTGGCCTCCACCTCTACTTGCCTATTTTCGCTGGACAGCTGAGCGGACTGGGCCTGCCAGGTCCAATCCCAGCCCTCGGATGGTGAGACAGATGTACAAGCAGGCCAGCTTAGCTTCTCAGTCAAGAAACATCTGGTTTATCTTCTCACTAGCTCACCTGAACTGAAGGATGCAGAACAATCTTCCCCGTCCTCTGCCGCCCACCCCTGTCCCTGCCAGAAGAGGGAGACGAGCAGCACTAACGTTCCTTCCCTCCATCTGAGGCCCACAGAGCCCATACCATTGAATGAATTAGTGGTTAGTTCTCCTAAGAACAGCTGGCCACCTCTCTCTGCTGGGTTGCACTGTTTCGCTTGGTCCACTGCACCGTTAGACCGGCTGAACCTAAACTTCACTGCTTTGCTGGGGAGGAGGTGGGGAGGGCAGAAGGGAGACCTAAAAGGGGAGGTCCCTGCCGGCTTTCTGCATTCCATTCTTGGCAGTGCAAATGGGATCCATCTGCCATTATGCCTCTGATAAGGGAGCTAGAGCAAGCAGCTGGTCCTGAAGGGACAGTTGGTGCCTTCTGCATTTCACTGGGTACCAGGAAGGCATGCTTTTTCCTTTCCAATTGTTGAAAGTCTCTTTTTTTTTTATTGAAAAGTTTTTCAATACATTTTATCTTTAACATCCCATCCCCCAACCCCTCCCTCCCTTCCCAACCCTATCCCACCCTCTCACCCTCCCCTTCCCCTTCCCCCTCCCCGACTTCCCAGAGCTGGATACAAGGTATAAAAGTAAAAAAAAACAATCATAAACTCCCATATACTAATAACAATAAACTATTAAGTCTCTCGCACTTTAGCTCTTATAAGTTGACTACAAGCAATATACTTATTCAAATGCTAAATGAAAATTTTTAGTCCCATATTTATTCTGGATGTAATCAATCCATTTTTTCCACTCCACAACATATCGTTGTTGCGAATGGTCCTTCAAATATGCTGAAATCTTCGCCATTTCCGCCAGGTTGGAAACTTTTAAGGTCCATTCCTCTATAGTCGGCAGTTCTTCTTTCTTCCAATATTGCCCTATTAAAAGTCTCGCTGCTGTAATTAAGTTCAGCATCAAATTAGTGTCCACCACAGTAGTATCGGTAATAATGCCCAGTAAAAACAATTGCGGACAAAACTTTATCCTTTTCTTAAATATCTTCTGCATATTCCACCAGATTTTAATCCAAAATGCTTTGATCATTTTACAAGTCCACCATATATGAAAGTACGTTGCATCTTCATCGCCACATCTCCAACATTTAGGCTAATAATTCGGATACATACTTGCTAACTTTTTAGGATCTAAATGCCACCTATAAAACATTTTATAAAAGTTCTCTCTTAAGTTTTGAGCTTGCGTAAATTTCACATTTCTCACCCAGATCTTTTCCCAAGTGTCCATTGTGATAACTTCCTGAATATTCTGTGCCCATTTTATCATACAATCCTTAACAATTTCTGTTTCTGAGTCAATCTCTATCAATGCAAGATATATCCGTTTGATATGTGCTGGGCCCTGATTTCTAATTTGCTTTACCAAATTTTCATCATCCATAAGAAAACCAATTTTCTGATCCTCTTTCCACCTGGCTTGTAATTGCCCATACTGAAACCAAGTTTGAACAATCTTTTTTCCTCGTAAAAAATTATATGACTTCAAACACCATACATTCCTCTCCAAACTCAAAATTTCCTTATATGTAGTCACATCATGTTTAAATCCAACATTTATATTCTCTATTGCGTGTTTGGGTATTGTCCATAAAGGTATCTTGTAATTTAACTTTTGTCTATGCTTTTTCCAAACTCGCAACAAAGCATACCTCAAAATATGCATTTTAAACGCATTGTCTACCTTCTTGTCATACAATAAATATGCATCTCTTGACCATATGAGATTATTCCAGTTACTGGCTGAGCACCGCTCCGAAGAATAGATAAGTAGAAAATAGTTGTTGCCCTTTCTCCTAACTCTGCTTTTGCCTTTTGAGCAGCACAACATGCTTTCTTACTCATCTTTGTACATTCCAAGTTAAAGGTGCAGGCAACTAATCTGAGATAGTGTCAGCACCTATTGATTGCAATCACTACTTACTCATCTGCATGTGTGGACATATAAGCAATAGCTCTTTTGTACTCCTTGATGTCTGAATCTTGGGGAAGGGAGAAGAACTGAAGAAGAGGTGTTACTGTTACTGTGTAGGGCACACAGAAACACTTTCACTTCCACGTGTCTGGGTGCAAGCACACACACACACACACACACACACACACACACATACACAATGCATTGTCTCTCAGGAACAGTTCAGCAGATGGATGAGGCTTCTAAGAAAATACAAGTTCAACAGCTAATGGTATGGATTCTTTTTTCCACCTTCTGCAGAAATAGTCCAGATTTAGATGTGGGAGGAGATAACAATGAAACGCTTTTAGTATCAAGATCACACAAAGTATTAGTACCACTTTATAAAACCCCAATAAGACCACACCTGGAATACTGCAGCCAGTTTTGGTCACCATCTCACAAAAAAGATGTTGAGAGTTTGGAAAAAAATTCAGAAAAGAGCAACTAAGATGATCAAAGGTCTGGAGACTAAAACCAGTGATGGGATTCAGCCAGTTCGCACCACTTCGGCAGAACTGGTAGCTAATTTTTTGTTGCCCAGACCCACAATGGACTTCCAGAAGTGGCATCCACATAGAGAACTGGTTGTTCACATATTTGAATTCCACCACTGACTAAAACATATGAAGAATGGCTGCAGGACTTGGGTCTGGCTAGTCTAAAGAAAAGAAGAAATAGAGGAGACACGATAGCAGTATTCCAATACTTGAGGGGCTGCCACAAAGAAGAGAGGATCATGTTATTGATGAAAGCACCAGAGAGCAGGACAAGAAACAATGGTTGGAAACTGAAAGAAGCAACCTAGAATTAAGGAGAAACTTCCTATCAGTGAGGACAATTAACCAGTGGAACAGCTTGCCTCCAGAAATTGTGGGAGCTCCATCACTGGAGATTTTTAAGAAGAGGCTAGACAATCACTTGTCTGAGATGGTATAGGTTCTCCTGCTAGAGTGGGGGGCTGGACTAGAAGACCTCAAAGGTCCCTTCCAGATTCTATTCTATTCTATTCTATTCTATTCTATTCTATTCTATTCCATTCCATTCCATTCCATTCCATTCCTCCTTTTCTCCTAGACCACTTACCAATGTTAAGGAAGGCCTTCCATGGGAAAGGTGGGTCAATACTGATTTCTTGCATAATGGTTGGACTCTTATTTCAGATTTAAGGCTACTTTATTCCTGAAGACAGGTATCATTTGGCAATTACATGAAATGGAAGTGAACAAAAAATTGTGGGGCCCTTGCCAAACATCTAAGAAATATGTACAAATCTACCAAGAGGAAAACAATCATGCAGTGAAGGTCCTTGTATAAACAGTCAATCCATATTTCATTATTGCTACTACTATTTGTTTACAGAAATAAAATTCTGTAGGAGACATATGTGTAAAAAAAAATACAATCAACCAAATCAGACCCATCATTAATGTCCCAAACTGCCTTAAATAATAGCATAACAAGAAAATGAAACACAGATGTGATTTTATAAAGAGTCGTATCAACCACAATCTTTAAAACTTTGCCAATTGTAGAAATAAAAAAATGAGTCCAAGAGGAAAAGTATATCTAGGCCTGGAGAGAAAAGGGTACAGTATGAGCAAACCTTTTGAGGGGGAAGAGTTCCACAGTTTGGAATCACAGCCTTGAAGATCTTTCCATCCTCAGTGTGAGAGAATTTAGGCCAAGGTTTCCATTTATCTTAAATGCTCAAATAAGCACAAAACATTGGGAAAGAATCAAGCCTACAAATGTGTAAAGGTAAAGGTTTCCCCGCACATGCGTGCTAGTCGTTTCCAACTCTAGGGGCCGGTGCTCATCTCCGTTTCAAAGCCAAAGAGCCAGCGCTTGTCTGAGGACATCTCCGTGGTCATGTGGCTGGCATGACTAGACACCAAAGGTGCATGGAACACTGTTACCTTCCCACTGTAGTGGTCCTTATTTTTCTACTTGCATTTTTACGTGCTTTCGAACTGCTAGGTTAACAGAAGCTGGGACGAGTAACAGGCGCTCACTCTGTTACGCGGCACTCAGGATTCGACCCGCCAAATTGCTGACCTTCTGATCGACAAGCTCAACATCCTAACCCACTGAGCCACCGCGTCCCATTACAAATGCTTGCTTACTAAGAAACAGCATAAAGTCTATATTTTTAGTTGCTCTTCTCTGTATTTTTTCCAAACTCTCAACATCTTTTTTGTGATATGGTGACCAAAATTGGCTGCAGTATTCCAGGTGTGGTCTTACTAGGGTTTTATAAAGCGGTACTGATACTTCATGTGATCTTGATTCTATGCCTCTAATAGTTGTGTCTTAAGTTGTAAAATGATGAATTTCACTCTGTTTAAGCACATTGTGTCCCATTGATCCCTCTATATATGATAACCAAAATTCTTAGCCCAATTTAACATGCACCAATTTTACTATTTCAGACTTCAACCAAAAATGTTCTTTTTAGCAATCACATGCTCATTCTTTGTTAATTTGTACATTTTAGCACACAAAATTCTACCTTATGTTCTGTTTCAATCACCTTTTTTATTTATATTAAATCTCATCCTTAATTGTACATATGAAAACAATTGAAAACCAGTTCCCTCCGCATTCACTTGTTTTCTGAACATTTTTGCAGTCCAAATCTTTTAGCCTCATCTAAACAAGAGAAATAGCTAATGTAGAATCTTGGTCTGAGAACCAGTTTGGTGCAATAGTTAAGGCACCAGGCTAGAAACTGGGAGAGCATGACTTCTACAGGTAGTTCTCAACTTATGGTTCTGATGATGGTTCAGAGTTATGATAGATAGCCTTAGAAAAAGTTACAAGCTTGCCCCACCCCTGCAGTCACATGATGGCAATTGGGATGGTTGGCAACCAGCACACATTTATGGCTAGTTGCAGCATCCTGCAGTCACATGGTTTCAATCTGCAAACTTTTTTGCTGATTCTGCCAATTGTTGTAAATTAGGAGCTACCTGCAATCCTCCCCTAGACCAGAAGCCAGTTGGGTGACCTTGGGCCAATCACTCTCTTTCAACCATAGGAAGGAGACAATGGAAATCCATTTTGGAAAAGCCATGACAAGAGAACTGCAGGGACTTGTCTAGGCAGTCACCAGGCATCAACACTGCTCAAAGGCATAAAAAAAAAAAAGGTCTTGGTTATAGCACTGAATATTTATTGCTAGTTATGGGACAGCTATTTGTTTCACCCATTTTATCAAATTATGGTTGTGCATAGTGCCACATTGTAATATGGATTGTTTATTTGTGTCTCAATGTGGACAAGTCCGTTCCAAGAATGGAAATAAGGCTTATGAAACCAACATTAATCATATGTGGATATAATTCCAAAGCAAAACAACATTATGATTTAGCATTATAGATGAAATAGGAGAATATGTTGCATATTGTGAGCCTGAGAAGGACCCTTCACAAAGGGAGCTGGCAGGGACCTCCCCTAGGTTCTGAAGTTCCGACAGCTCGTCCCAGGGTTACTTGACTGAATTTTGGATGCTCAGAAACCAGCCAACACTTATGGCCATTTGCATTATTGCACAGACATGTGATCACATTTCATGAAGATTTATGAAGTAAAACTGCCTTATGTAAACAATTGATTTGTTTAATAATGGTGGCATTCACTTAACAACTGTGGCGGTTGCTTTACAGTTGCAACATTCACTTAACAACTGCCACCAAAAAAGGTCATAAAATTGGGTCAGGCACATGGGTGAGCCACTTTACAACTATCACTATTTACGACCCTGATGGACAAGCTCCATTACAGTCATACATCAAGGACCATCTCTTATTACTTTATACCATAAATATGAGTAGAAAGGAATGTACAGCGTTCAGACAGAGGGGCAACTGAACAGTAGAGGGATACTAGAGAATGAGAAATGTATACACTGTATACAAGCCTCTGAGTATATGCTTACTCTACACTCCCTTAATTAAAAGGAGGGTGCTGCACTATCAATAGTATTAATACATGATTCACCTGCTATTGTATATGACTTTTGTATGCAGAACAGGAAAGAACATTGTTTTGCAGCAAAATGTGGAGAGCTTGGTTAAGAATCTGTACAAGGGCAATTCGGAAATAAACCTCTGTTTGGGCATCAATGACAGAGACTCACAGATACAGAACTTTTATTATACACATTAGAAAACTACAACATTACGTTACTTTTTGACATAATCACCATTCAAATTGAGGTGCTTGTCTTGTAAGGTTTGAAATTCCTTAGTCGTAGTCGCTCGTGCCAAATCTGAGCTATGGGGGGGTGGGGTGGGGGGGGTTGATCTAAAACATCCCAATGGAACTGTTTTGGGTGCATCTAGCGGTGTGCAGGCAAGCATTATCATGAACCAACACCACACCGAAAGTCAGCATGCCCCGACGCTTGTTATGGATGGCTTGTCTGAATTGTCATAACATTTCACAGTAGACTTCTGAATTGATGGCCAAACCACGCTCCATGAATTTCACTAGTAGTACTCCTTTGGCATCTTCACATTTGCTGGGATTTTCTATGGTGTTGGTCACACACATACACCCCCTATAACCCAAATTTGGCGCTGAGTGACTACTACTAAGGAATTTCAAAACTTGTAAGACGTTATGACAAGTGCCTCAGTTTGAATGGCGATTATGTTGAAAAGTAACGTAATGTTATAGTTTTCTAATGTGTATAATAAAAGTTCTGTATCTGTGAGTGTCTGTCATTGATAAGCAAATGGAGGTTTATTTCCAAATTGCCCTCGTATATATTATTTTGTGTTGAACATATACATATGTTAGAGAGGAGGGGAGGGAGGGAGAGAGAGAGAGAGAGAGGGAGAAGAAGGGAGAGAGGGAGGGAGAGAGAGAGATGCTGCAAAATCTGTGTGGCATCAGAAAAGGCATTTGGCCAATAAACACTTAGCTCCATCCAGTTACCCTGACTCTATCCCAGATTAAGGGATTAACGGGTCATAAAAAGGGAGTTAGTTGGTTGGGGGAATTCCCACTGGAGAGATGGTGTAAAGATCTTTCTTTTGTACAAGTTTATGGGAGATTAAAGTCCAAATCTTCTATTTAACTTTCTTGAATTTCATGTACTGAGGCATTTGCAGAATCTGAACACATACTACTAGTTACCTTTACTAATGGTACATTCAGAGACCGTAAGCCTCCAAATAGAAAAGCTCCAAAAGAGAGTGACAGTTCTCCTGATGCTGCTTGTATATATATATTTCCTGAGTGCTTTGACTTAGTTCTGGTGAAAAAAATGGATAAACTACTGGTTCGGTGTGAACCAGGAAGCAGGATATACCTCCCACTGACACACATTTGAAAACTTGTACTGCTTTTCAATATAAACCTTGTTCTTTACCTCAACTTCAGCTATTCAACCATTTTCATGAAACCTCTCATGAACTTCCTAAACATGAAAGCAAGCTGTCTGAATAACCATTATTCAGTATCTCCTGCTATTCTTTCAAGTTACTTTCAAGACTTCTATAGTTAAGATTTATAAATTGTTAGGCATTACATAATTTCTCTAAATCTTCATGAATTGGAATTACCATGGATGGTTTTAGATGATTTGTTGTTAACAAATCAGTGCTGATTGCAAATATATTACTCTGTTTTCTTCTGAATGTAAATTTATTACACAGTATACATATGTGAGTAGGGACGCGGTGGCTCAGTGGGTTAGGACGCTGAGCTTGTCGATCAGAAGGTCGGCAGTTTGGCAGGTCGAATCCCGAGTGCCACGTAACAGAGTGAGCGCCTGTTACTCGTCCCAGCTTCTGCCAACCTAGCAGTTCGAAAGCATGTAAAAATGCAAGTAGAAAATTAGGGACCACTACGGTGGAAAGGTAACAGCGTTCCGTGCACCTTTGGCGTCTAGTCATGCCAGCCACATGACCACAGAGACGTCCTCGGACAAGTGCTGGCTCTTCGGCTTTGAAACGGAGATGAGCACCGGCCCCTAGAGTCGGAAACGACTAGCACGCATGTGTGGGGGAACCTTTACCTATACATATGTGGTAATTACTTTCTGAGCACAGAACTGCTCGAATGGGGTTTTTTAAAATTCTTTTTCAAACTTCAGGAAACTTATACACTTCAGTATTTTTCTCCCTTTCAACATCCTAAGATTCACAATTATTACTGAAATATTCATTGAGAAATTCTTTTTCTGCCTTGTTCTTTGTCATATTTTATCTAATTACTATTTGCAAATGATGCTGAATAGAACCATGTTCAGAATGGGAAAGTTTACAATTTTAGAGCAGGGGTGTCAACGGCGGGCCAGTTGCATCATGCGGAGGCTGCGCCCACCCCAACTCCGGCAATGCAAAAAAAATCGTGACATGTGACGTGGCGATTTTGACACCCGTACTTTAGAGGATTGAAGGGAAAAATGGAAAATATCCGAAGAAGATGTTTAATCATTTTAAATTGACAGGCTTTAATGAATGTTTAAGGGACAACAGCAAAATAGAGACACAACAATGATTTTGATTATGTAGTTGGATTTCAGTTCTTACTGACCACATAGGTCATGGGTAGGCAATTAATTTTCCCATGGGCCAAATGAGAAACTGGGACTGTTGTGGTGGGCCATCATGCCTGCTTTATTTATTTGGGTGGCCTGTTCTTTCAAGAATTTCTTTGGCTATCACAAAAGGGCAGGCTGTCTCCTTCACAGATAAGTACTGCCACATCTGGCAAAATACCAGTCCTAATGTCAGCAGGTTAAATAAAGAAACTTAAATGTAAAAAAAACTAAAGAGCATCATGCAGACTTTCAATTTTTCAAAACAAGTAAGACTTGTAAATATGTACAGCAACATGAGTCCATTATAATAATTGATGAGGTTAATATCTTTATTAGGACCAAAGAAATAGTTATAAAATTGGCAGCAAATGCAATTGGATTCTTCTTCAGGCTGAATGTTAAACAAAGTAGCAAAATAATAAGACAGAAATTTGAGCCATTATTGAAAACTCCCCAAACATTTTTAATGTCAGAAATATAGTAAACATTATTTTAATATCATAAAATGTAGCATTTTATTTAATGACTATATTATACATAGAACTGATATGCAAGGTGGTCCCATGTAATATGCTTATACTAGCGTCCCTCCCAAATTTATACTTAAAACTTTGCCTGTCAGCCACCTATCTTTGCTGAGTACAGTAATTGTAACACAAAGTTCTCACAAGAGACCTTCCTTGGTGTTATATATTTTTGTCCTCTCTGGAAACATAGATACAAGTAGTCCTTGACTTAAATCACAATTGAGCCCAAAATTTACATTGCTAAATGAGATATTTGTTAAGTGAATTTTGCCCTATTTCACAACCTTTCTTGCCACAGTTGTTAAGTAAGTCACTGCATTTGTTGAATTAATAACACGATTGTTAAGTGAATCTGGCTTCTCCATTGACTTTGCTTGTCAGGAGATCACTAAAGGGGATCACATGACCCTGTGACACTGCAACAGTCATAAATCTGAGTCAGTTGCCAAGCGTCTGAATTTTCATCGTGTGACCATGGGGATGTTGCAAAGATCATAAGTGTGAAAAATAGCCATGTCACTTTTTTCAGTGCTGTTGTAACTTTGGATGGTCACTAAATGAACTGTTGTAAGTCGTGGACTCCCACTATTGATATAAAAACATTGCAGGTGTACTGTACACTGGGTTTCTTTCTGCCTTAAATACTATTGTAATCTCTGGATTAGGTCTCTCAGAACAAGGGTTCTCACAACCTGATTTCACAGCCAGGTCCTCTTCCAAAACCTCAGCTGGCACTGCCAGGCCCCAGCAAGGAGAGAGGAGCAGCAGCCAGCTCTAACTTGCCACCTAAGACATTGCAAGCACAGCAGGAACCTCTACCATCCAGCCTGCAAACAGGAGGAAGGCAGAGGTGCAGAGAATGCTTGACTATGCCAAAGGCCTGCTAAATCTAGCAGGATTACTTGGAGAGAAAACTAAAGCAGATCAAGGTCAATTCTGCTGTGGTGGAGTCACAGGAAGTAGCTTTGCTCGGAAAGGGCTGTTAGAACAATTTTATCGTGAAGGCCTCAAGTTCGTTCTCCCTGTGAGAATTTCCTATTTCCTGAAATTCTGACCTGGTTAGTACTTGGTTTACTTTCTTTTCAGCTTCTACATAGCTGATCTAATAAACAAATCTTAACATGTATGAATTTCAGTCTATGAACTAAGTAACAAAGGATAAATCTGGTATAAAGATAAATAATATTTCTTTTCGTGTATTCTCAGGACATCGGGTCCTGAGAATATACAATGGAGCTCTGGAGAAGTCTGAGTTTCATTCCCACAGCTGCTTTGCTCCCATCCTAGGGTCAGGAGGAAGTCATTTAGCATAAATCCTCCTACCCCACAGTGTGCTCTTACCACACCTACCAAACAGGGGTCTGCTGTATTGTTCCCACCCAGCTTTTCCCTGCAACATGGCAAAGAGAACTATTTGATGGTTTTCCCTTGGCTGAAACTGAAATAACACCAACCATACAATAACTCATCAGTGCAAAATGCATTCTGGGATGTCACATAAGGTTCTACTCCATTCAGTCAATTTTTTCCCTTCCCTCCTCCCCTTCTGCAAAGGACTATCAACCTTTAAGGACCACTAGATGGAAAAAAAAAAAGAGTTCATGCCCATTAACTGTAGTCTGGTGGTCCTTGATTTCCACAATTCCTCAAATGCAGCTGCTACATAAGTGTTCTTGTCTTGATAATGATGTTGTCTTAGCTATGTTCCCTAAGATTAATTATCAGCAAATAAGTATCAGATATTTGGGGTACCATCTTGCCTAACAACCTCCATATGAATTGAACAATGTTCTCAAATGTTGAACATTATATTTTTGAGGATGGTTAGTAAAACAGCAAAGGAGATTTGACTAAGGTCTGCATAATATCCCATACTACCGTATGGGTCAGAGGGAAGAGAAAGAGAGAAAGGCTGGAGATTCATGTTGGCATAGTGGTTAGGGTACCAGGCTAGGAACCAGGAACTGAGTTCTAGTGTCACATGAGGCATGAAAGCTGGCTGGCTGGCTGATCTTGGGCTAGTCCTTCTCTTTTAGCTCATGATGTCAGGCTTGGGCAACAAGCTGGTCAGTTAGTTCCTGTCACAGCCAAAGGACCAACACTCACTCATTCACTCTCACACACACATATACAAACATGCACATATCTCTTAATTTAAGTCATTTTCTATACAAATAGATAAATAATTAATTTCATAAATAAATAAAAATTTATGCTATCATGAATTTCATGGGGAAAAATTAAAATTCCAGAACATTATTCCATATAATCCAGCAGTACACATTTTTTTATGGAGTTAAATAAAATAGCACCATTTGTACATTACCAGAGATAGTATTTTTAAAAAATGTTTAGAAAATTATAATTAGTGAGTTTGGTCTAGGAAGGGAATTGGATAGTAAGAAATGCATGAAGAGTTCAAAATAGGGACTGGATGTCCCACATACTCCATTTAGTTTAGAGAGTCCGCCATATTTTGGCTTACAAGAAAAAAAGTTGCCCCATTAACTTTCTGAAAAAAAAAAATCACAAAATTGGACTGGGCATTGTATAATTGCTAGGAAGAAAGAGAATGCCTGTGCAATGCTCCTTACCACTTGTACTTTTCTTTGTCTAGACAAGTGGCCCATTTCCAGACAGATTACTTGGCTGGAGAATTCACCATTTCTATTTTTAGTAAGTTTCCTCCAGGGCTTAAAAGTGGCTTAGAGCTATAATGAAAGCAAAATCACCACACAAGAGATAAATATCCTCAAAATGATATAGTCCACTTAAACAGGTTTCTGCTGTTTAATTCAAGAATACCAGTGTTAGCTTGGATTGCCAACAAAGTTCTGTCTGTGACAAAACAGAACACAAAATTGCTTTCTCCTTCAAATTGGGGTGTTTTCAACCCAGTTGCCTCTCCCTCCCTTCCTTCCTTCCTTCCTTCCTTCCTTCCTTCCTTCCTTCCTTCCTTCCTTCCTTCCTTCCTTCTTTCTTTCCTTCCCTTGCTCCCTCCCTTCTTTCCTTCTTCCTCTGCTTCTTTTTCCTTCCTTCGTGCTCAGGATGGGATGATGGAAGGCGGAGAGATAGCTATGCTGCTGCCAGCTATAGCTATCCCATGCAGGCAGGGGCAGTCCCGATGAAAGGGAAGCCGGTGGCTGTGAGGCTAGGTCAGTGAGCAGGCATGGCACTGATCTGGTGGGGGCCATCAAAGCTGGAACGTGCTCAGCCTTAGATCCATGGAACAGCCCTGGAGCCAGCAAGAGCCCCCCCCCCCCCCCCGCCATCTCTATCCCATCCCCGGGGGTTGAACAGAGAAGGCAGCGAGCACATGAGCATCCTGGGGGAAAGGGAAGCAATTCTCTTGCCTTTTTTCTTTCTCAGTGGTCAGCAGGGACAGTCAGCAGGGATGCCAGGCGCTCGCCACCTCCACATGCCGAGGAGGGGGCAGCCCCTTGCTGGCCCTTTCCCGCCAAAACCTCCTTTTATATCCTCTCCTCTCTCCCCTCCTCCTCCTTTTCTCTTCAGAGCACCTCCAACTTCTGGAAGTGCCAATCAGCTAGAGCCCAGCACTGATCTTGGGGCTTCTGCTGAGCCCTGACAGCCCTGCAGCTCCAGCTGTCTCTCCCTCAGGCTTGTGCAGCACTGTCACCGGTTCAACTCATTTCTCCCACCCACCCCGCTACCACTTCTCTAGGATGGTTGCAAAGTATCTGCCAGGTGCCAAAGTACCATCAGTGGTACACATACCACCGGTTGAAAAGCCCTGTTCTATGGTACTGTTTCATAGGCTGGACTATTTTTTCCTTTTGCGTAAAGTCAGGTATAAAGAATCAATTAAGCAGTTCCACTTTCTCCCTGCTACCCATCACCTCCTTAGCTTCTTCTCCCATTAGTGGACTGATAGTGTCCTTGATTTTTTTTTTCTTGGTTTTTTTTTACATGTCGAAATAAACTTTTTAAAAATATTTCTGACATGAGTTGCTAGCTTAGTTCATTCTGAGCCAACAAAATGCAAATCAGTGGTTAGAAAAGTAAGTTCTTATGCTTAGCAGGAAAAACCAATGCACAGGTACCGAATAGGTGATATTTGAGTCAACAGTAGTGACTGTGAGAGTGATCTAGGTGTCCTGGTGGACCACTACTTAAGTATGAGCCTGCAGTGTGCTGCAGCTACCAGAAAAGCCAATCCAATTCTAGGCTGCATCAACAGAGGGATAGGATCACTAGAAGTGGTAGTACCACTCATTTATTCATTCATTCATTCATTTATTGAATTTCTTTATTGCCCTTCTCCCAAAGGACTCAGGGCGGTGTACAGGGCAATAAAATACAACATACAAAAGTTAAAAGTAAAATTAAATTAATTTAGCCCTAACAATAAATAGTTAAAAATAAACCCAAACCCTTAGTCCAGGCCGGCCTGTTCAAACAACCAGGTCTTCAGATCACGGCAGAAAGAGCGAAGGTCGGGAGCCATCCGGATCTCAACAGGCAATTGATTCCAAAGGGCTGTCAGTCACCTTCTTGCCATTTTTTCCCATTAGTCACTAGTGGACCAATCATTTCATTGATTTTCTTCTTGTTCTTTAAATACTGAAAGAAACTTGTTATCATTGGCATTTTTTCCAAGTCTTAGTTCATTCTGAATCTTAGTCTTCCTGATCCTTGTCATTGTCATTGTTTTTCCCTCAGTTTGTCAGAGAGTTCTTTTTGCAACCCTGCTGTCTTTTGTATTTCTCCATGTTATTGTTTTTGTTTAAGACGTTATTATTTCAAATTTCCCATCATCCTGAACTGCTTTTCTTTTAGGATTTCCATCTATGGAATCTTTCCTAATGTTTCTCAGTTTCTTGAACTCAGCTCTCTTAAGGTTTAAAACACTGGTCTGACTACGTTCAATCACCTGTGCCTGCATTGCGATGAATGGTCACTGTCTTCCAAAGTTCCTGCTACCTCCATTTCCTCGGTCATTTTATCCTTATTAATTAGGAGTAAGTCCAACATAGGTGACCCTCTATTTTCACTTCCATTTTCAGGTGACAAAATAGATAGCTACGGATGTCAAAAATCTATTTGATCTGCTACTTGCTGCAGAGTTTGCTTCTCAGCTGATGTATGTACTTCTTTGTCAGTATTTCCATTGTTTATTTTGCTTCCTGTAGCTTCTATCATTATCTGCTAACTAAAGCTGGATGAAAGTAGCCTTCTAAAAGGGTTTTGCTGCAATTCCCCATCTGAAATTTATCATGCCAAAATTTGTTTTGGATTAAAGTGTTTCTTTCATATTTTGGAGATTAGACATTTTAAGTATTAGAAATGCCAAGTTCTCCAAGAATCCGGTCCTGCAGCAATTATTAAAGGGCTTTGATCTGTTACATTGCTGTTGTCTGTGTGGCAGAACCCTGACAGTTGCAAAGCCTAGCTCAAGAACGATGTAACACAATCCAGTCAAAGTTCAGTTCTTTATTTGCTTTAATATTTAGACAGAATCTTACCAGACTAAACCTTTACTACCTTTATCCCAATGGATATACCCTGGAAGATTCTATGGAGCAGCTATCCTAACTTCCTTTCTCTTCCCATAATTCAGCTCACTCACTCTTGTGTTGCCCACCTCCTTGGAATGTGTTCCCTCTTTCTTGGGAACCTGCTGCATTATTCTAGTCCATCACATCTCCCTTTGTAGGCACATTCCCCTACACATGTTTTTCTTAATATTTTCACTGGCCATGGCAGGATCTTACTCATATGTATTCATAACAATTAAAACATGTAATGATTTATTACATTATAATGAATAACATAAGGGACGCTGTGGCTCAGTGGGTTAAGACGCTCAGCTTGTTGATCAGAAGGTCGGCAGTTTGGCGGGTCAAATCCCAAGTGCCGCGTAACAGAGTGAGTGCCTGTTACTTGTCCCAGCTTCTGCCAACCTAGCAGTTCGAAAGCACGTAAAAATGCAAGTAGAAAAATAGGAACCACTACGGTGGGAACAGCGTTACGTGAACCTTTGACGTCTAGTCATGCCGGCCACATGACCACGGAGACGTCCTCGGACAAGCGCTGGCTCTTCGGCTTTGAAATGGAGATGAGCACGGGCCCCTAGATTTGGAAACCTTTACCTTTAATGAATAACCTTTACCTTTAATGAACCTTTACCTTTAATGAATAACATGCTCCCTTATTCGTAGAACATATTGGGGTGAATGCAAAGAATTAATTGGGGTCATATGCGAAACGCATGCAGATTTACAGACCCACACCTATCATTGCTGTGCAGCTAAGTTGATTTTGGAATCCATAGTTTGAATTGCAGAAGTAGCTCCTAAGAAATATTTGAAAGACTTCTGTGCCTGTTCTTCTTCTTGACAATAACCATTAGTGCACAGAATTTCTTTATGATTCTTTCTGGTCATGGCACATTTCCAAAATTCTCTTTGGGTTCTATAAATGCACACCTGGATCACAACAATGAGTCCAACACAACATGTTTTGCCTTCTGAAATACATGTTTCCTGAGAGGAGTTGAGAAAGTGCTGTGAATAGGTAAAAAGTTTGAAGCTTTGAAATTGTCTAATTAAATCAGATGTTAGCTCAAGATATAGAACAAAGACATCTAACAAATGCAGTGTTCAGATGCTGGTCAAGAGATACAGAGCTTTTTCCTTCTCCCAAGTATAAGGGAAAGGGAGAAAAGAGGTGATTGCTTCAGCTACCTGTAGAGCTTAGGACTGCCCCTGATCTTCGCTCATTCCGCCAGGACCTGAAGACCTGGCTCTTTGAGCTTTCTGGCCTGGACTGAGAGTATTAACTGGGGTTTTAATTGTATTTTAATTGTAATTGGGGTTTTTAGTTTCAAGGTTAGTGTAATCATTTTAATTGTTTTTTAATTTTTGTAATTTGTTGTATTGCTTTTAAAAAACGTGAGTCCTACGGGAGAAGGGCGGTATATAAGTCTAATAAAATAAAAAAATAAAAAAATAAAACTTAAGTTGAACACATTCACAGGGGTTTAGTGTCTCGGGAAGATGGGATCATATAATATGGTCTCCTGAAGTCAACTTAAAAAGGGGCTAGCTGAAGTGGTAAAGTGAAGCCACATCAACAGAATGTGATTTGGTTGTATTTTGGAATGAGAGACTTCTAATATCTCTTCTGAGGCAAACTTTAGGTTTCCCCCCCCCCTTTTTTTTTCTTAATATTACATGATATCGGACAGATTAGAAGATTTAAATGGACAGAAAGAAGTAAAAAAAAAAAAGTAAACGTAATATAAATAATATTTCCTTCCCTCTGTCTTAAACAGAAAGTATCAACCTTAAAATAAGATCGGGTATCTCCCTCCAAAAGGCAAGAATTGCAATTTTAGAGAAGCAGTTAAAAGGAGGCTCATCGAAGGCAACTGCAAAACATCAGTATAGTGTTGGGCTGCAAATGTAACTTTGCCTAAATTTCCTTGATGACAGAGCTTCTTCTGTATCTTCTGCAAAGCCAGGGCAAAGGCCTCTTTCCAAAATGTAGGTTATTTGCCTTCCCCCTCCCTTCCCCCCGAAGTATGTAAGGGTGTTTTGTAATAAAAAGGTAAAGGTTCCCCCGCACATGCATGCTAGCCGTTTCCGACTCTAGGGGCCGGTGCTCATCTCCGTTTCAAAGCCGAAGAGCCAGCGCTCGTCCGAGGACGTCTCTGTGGTCATGTGGCCGGCATGACTAGATGCCAAAGGCGCACGGAGCGCTGTTACCTTCCCACCAGAGTGGTCCCTATTTTTCTACTTGCATTTTTACGTGCTTTCGAACTGCTAGGTTGGCAGAAGCTGGGACGAGTAACAGGCGCTCACTCTGCTACACGGCACTCGCCAAACTGCCAACCTTCTGATGGACAAGCTCAGCGTGAGCCACGGCGTCCCTAAACTAGTTGCTTTAAATAATGTCAGAATAACTCCTGTAGTATAATTATTTTCAGTTCCTTTCTTCTAACTCTCAATATCCATGCTGGAAAAGGCAGCTTCTTGACTCACATGACTGAAACTTCCCTCACTTATTTTCCCTCTGGGTTTTGTTTTTTTCCAGCTCAGAATGGATAGTAGCAAGGAAGAGATGCTGGATCAGAAGCCTCTCTTGGAAGTGCAAGTCTTACTCTCCATGGATTCTGCTCCGGATAGAGTCATGGCTGGAGGAGCAGAGGGACTTACATGGGAAAAAATACCCTGGGAAAGGATCACACCTGCTTGCAGCTTTTGAGGAGCAATAAGTTTTGACCTGCTATTCTAGCATGCTACTATGGTTGATTTTTTTAATTGCTGAAGAACTTGATGAACTGCTGCCAAGAAGCCCATGAGGAAGATTATCTACAAGCCAGTGAGGGCCTCCTCATTCTTCAAGAAGGACATTAATAGCGAAAAACTAAACAATTATAACTGAAATGAAGGTCTTCTCAGAGATGCTCTCAGAAATGCCAATGACAGGCTCAAGTCAGAAGGTGAATACTATGGGAATCAGCAAAGGATCTTTCTGCTAGTGGAAATCTTGATCTATATGCAGCAAAAAAAATTCAGAACTGATGATTGCTGTACTTTTGAGTGCTCAGAACTTGAAGGTATCAGATGAAATATCAGGTTCATCTGTTATTGCCTTACCGGAATTTCGTTTATAATTTAAGATTTACTGCCAACAATTTTAAGAGATTTCATCCGTGAGAAATGTAAGGCTGGCCCTTGGAGCAATACCACAAAGTGGGAAGAAAAGGGTGGGTGGTTCCATCATCTCAACATGGTGCTTCCACCCCCCGATAAGCGTCACGTATGTCTTACCACCTTTGTTATTATGACCAGCATGGCATTCATGGATGCTTACCTGGTAGAGCAGAACCAAGGGCCTCGTAAAATTGGTGTCTGCATCATTGTCCTGGTAGGAGACATTTGCTTTTTGATTGTGCTGCGCTACGTGGCGGTCTGGGTGGGGGCTGAGGTGAAGACAGCCAAACGGGGCTATGCTATGATTCTTTGGTTCCTCTATATCTTTGTGCTGGAAATCAAACTGTATTTTATATTCCAGAACTATAAGGCTGACAAGAGAAATCTGGAGACAGTGGCTAGAAAGGCACTGACCTTGCTTCTCTCCATTTGTGTGCCAGGATTGTACCTAGTGCTAGTAGCCTTGGACAGCATGGAATATATACGTACCTTTCGGAAGAAAGAGGATTTGCGAGGGCGTCTCTTCTGGGTGGCCTTGGACTTATTGGATATCTTAGATATTCAAGCCAACCTGTGGGAGCCACACAAGACTGGTCTGCCAATCTGGGCAGAAGGACTCATGTTCTTCTATTGCTACATATTGCTCCTGATCCTGCCCTGTGTTTCCTTGAGTGAAATTAGCATGCAAGGAGAGCATATTGCTCCCCAGAAAATGATGCTCTACCCTGTCCTGAGCCTGGTGACCATAAACATGGTTACCATATTCATCCGAGCCATTAATATGGTCCTATTTCAAGACAGCAGAGTCTCTACAATCTTTATTGGCAAGAATATAATTGCCATTGCTACCAAGGTCTGCACATTCCTAGAGTACAAGAAGCAAGTGAAGGAGTTCCCACAAAATGCCATTGCACTTGAGCTCCAGCAGAACTCAGTGCCCCACAATCAGACCCTCCACAGTACACAAGGCCTTCCTCATGAACCATCCCCCACCAGGGAGATTTTGGACACATGATGGGCCTCTTCTTAAATATCAGCATTGGTTCTTGTTTTCTTGGGTGGAGGGAAGGGGCGAAGAAATAATTCTGCTCTCATCCCAGCATAGGGAGCTGCTTCCAGCACAAGATTTTAACAAATGGAGGAACATCCCCTGCAACTCAGGTATTTCCTAGGGGCCCTCTGGAAAGAAAGCAAAACCAATGGACCTTCCAAGCAGAACCTCATCCACTCCAGCATCTGATCTTTTCTATCTGTTTGTTATCTGTGCTTCAACTTGTAAGGAATGATAATTTTTGTTATCACAACATTTTTTTAAAGAAAGAGACAGGGCGGGATGGGGCAGGATGGGAGAATCAGGACTGGCACTTCAGTCAGCGCACCAGTATATTGAATCCTACTGGAAATGTTTGTTGTGTTTACAGTTTCAAAGAAAACAAAAACAACAAAAAAAGATCCTGTAAAGGGGCTGCAGAAAACTGGATTTTGGACAGTTTTTTAAATCTCTGCTAAGTAGATCTTTTGTTCTGTTCAGTTCTACTTAGCAAGCAGCAGCCTGACTCATTTCACCAGGAAAGTTCTAACATTGCCAAAGTCTTCAGCCAGCCCTTCAAAGAATCTTGTTAAACATCACGTCTCATATTTTAAGAACATTCTGTTATAAATCATTTATAAAATGATTCAGTGCAAGATTTCTGTTTTTCAAAAAAAACAAGTATTTCTGTTTCATTCACTTCAGTTCTGATGGCATGAAGTTCCAGAGTATTTCAGGCTACGCTGAGCTGGGGAAATATACAAGTAGCACTATAAATGGAAACGGAGATTTTCAGAATGATGAACATTCACTTTTATTCCAGCAGCAGCTTAATTTATAACTGTGCTGCTTTTATATGAACTACACAGGCTGCCTTTAAAAGAAGGCATAGGATAAATAAGGTATCATTGCCCTTTAGGCAAGAACTATTGGGACACAAAACAGAGCAACAGTTTCCCAGCAAATGCAATGCAAGACTATTTTTTTTTTCTCAGTGATGTCTCATTTCCTCACTGGTGTCTTGATTACATACCCAACAGATTTTTCCAGTGAATATCAATTCTGCATTGGATATGTCATTTGGCCCTGCTTGTCTATTCCTCATTTAGCAACTTGAAACAAGGAATTAAATTTGGTCTCTTGCCATAATATCCCCATAAAAATATATAGTCGAACTTACAATGCTGGGATTTACTATATGCTTTTAAAGCTCAGTCTTGTCATTAGGTAACTGTATGAACATTTGGCCTACACATCGAAACTATTCCACTTGTTCATTATAGTGGAGAATCAAAGCAAAAGAACTGGCAGAAGAGAGTCTAAACATTCCTGCTGTATAAAGTAGACATTCTCTCAGCCAAAACAAAAAACAGTGGAGAGGAATGTAGATGGAAGAGGCAGTAGGAACTTATGTTTTGAAGATATTACATATCCTGAAACATAGCAAAAGGATAATGCAGTCTTGCTCTGCATGGACCTGGGGTAAGGTATTGGGCATTAACCAAGTCACTACCTACAATGCTTTTACCAGTTTACTAATTTTAGATTCCCAAAACATGTTCAGGGTGTTGCTATCCCATGAAGATTCTTAGTGGGTTTCATTATTTTGTCAATCATCTGTGTGATGCAGCTCCAAAGAGTTTAGTCACACCGAGGCCTGTGCGTTTTATTTTGTTTGAAGATCATTCTCTTTCTATCTAATAAAGGGTTCTGGACCCCCACCCACCAAGCATTTTCTTTTACATGTATATTTTCCTTTTGTGGTCATTGTTGCTCTTGCTTCACTACCCAGAAATTAGCATGACCTCTATGAACACCAAAAGTAAGAACAGTGAGTTAACTTTTGAACAAAAAGTCTTTGTTTGCTTTCTAGTTTATGCGAATAGGACATTAATTGATTAGAGCAGAAAAGATCCATAAACCATTTTGTGACAAGGAACCCTTTCAACATAAGTTCATCAAAAGGGTGTAGGTTTTTTTTCAAAAAAATGTGGTTCAATAATTTGAGAAAGTACAAGAAAAATAACTGATTCCAAATAGCTTTTCATGTGCCACAACGTAGCGCTAGAAAGGCCAATGATGATATCCATAATAAGGATTTTATTTTATCCAATCAACTCCTAATTCCATTGGGCTATTGTAGGTTTTCTATGCAAAATATATAATATAATTATAATAAAATATAGTAGGATTTTTTTCATTATATTATATTGAATTATATTTTAATTAAATATATTTGATATGATATATAAGAGGGTAACCAATCTTCGCAACCTTTAGGACCTAATTCCAGGCATAAACCACTAGATAACCAGTGAAATAAGGAGGTAAGGAGTAAAGAGAAACAAAGAAGAAAAAATTAAGTGCAAATGAGATGTATGAAGCATACCAAAGGTAAGTCACAAAGGACTTAAATGCCTATACATGAATGCTCAAAGTTTAGGGAACAAACATGGTGAACTCAAAATACTAGTATATGAGAGCAAGTATGCTATAGTTCCCATTACAGAAACTTGGTAGGATGAAACTCATGACTGGAATGTACCAATAGAAGGATACAAACTGTTCAAAAGAAATGGACCTAACAAAATAGGAGGTAGAGTTGCATTATATGTTAGAGATCATTTTCTACAGAGATGCACACAACAAAGTCTTCTAGAATGCATATGGGTCAACATAAAAGGGGGGGAAGTAATATTTCCATAGGTGTATGCTACAGGCCACGCAACCAAGTAGAAGAAATAGATGAACTTTTTGCTATTCAGTTAACAAATGTATATACGAAACACACCACAGTAGTAATGGGGGACTTTAAGTATCCTGATATCAATTGGGAGGCAAACTCTGCAGCAAGTGGAAGATGGAACAGATTCTTGACCCACCTAGCTGACAATTTCATCACCCAAAAGATAGAAGAGGCAACTACGGGGACAGTTATATTGGACCTTATTTTTACCAACAGCAAAGAAGTGATAGAGCAGATTGAAATTGCAGGAACTTTAGAGGAGAGTGACTGTGTCATGTTAAGACTACAATATAAAACAGACAGAAGCAACAGAACATAATGAAACCAGTGTCTTAGATTTTTAAAAGAGCTAATTTTAACAAACTCAGATTGGGAAAGATACTATGGATGAAAATCTTAAAGAGCAAATTGACTCAAGAAGCTTGGGAACCTCAGAAAAATATGGTTATAAAAGCCTAGTCCAATTCAATACTGCTAAAAAAGAAAAACAAGAAAACCAAAAAAAAAAAAGCCAGCATGGTTGCACCAAGAATTCTCATACCAACTGAGAAAAACGGGATAAGTACAAAAAATGGAAAGAGGGACACATAACTAAGGCAGAATACCAACAAATATCCTGAACATGCAAAGATGAAGTTAGGAAAGCTAAGGGTTTGAACAATGTAAGACTTGCAACAAATGTCAAAAACAATTTTAAAAGTTTCTTTGAACTCATAAAAAAACAAGAAAAAAGTCAAAGAATTAATGGGAAAAGATGGCAAAGAAGTAACAGGCAATAGAGAAAAAGCAGAACTGCTTAATTCATACTTTGTATCTGTCTTCAAGCAAAAAGAAAACACTGCTCAACTTACCAAAAACAGAATTGTAAGTGACAGGTTAGGAATGCAAATTAAAATATGCAAAAATAAGGTAAGAGAACACCTGTCAGTTCTAAACAGATTCAAATCACCAGGTCCTGATGGACTACATCCCAGAGTTCTGAAGGAACTGACAGACATGATTTCAGAACAATTGAAACATATCTTTCAAAGTTCTTGGAGCACCAGGGAACTACCAGAGGACTAGAAAAGAGCTGATGTGGTTCCCATCTTCAAAAAAGCGGGGGGGGGGGGGAACCAGATCCAGCCTGACATACCTGGGAAGATCTTGGAAAAGATAATCAAGGAACAAATCTTCAAACACCTACAAGCAAATAAAGTCAACATCGGTTCATCAAAGCAAGCCAACATAGATTCATCAAAAACAGATCATGCCAAACAAATCTTATTTCATTCTTTGACAAAGTGACTAAATTAGTGGATCAGTGAAAAGCTGTGGACATAGTATACATAGATCTCAATAAAACATTTGATAAAGTAGACCATAGCCTACTTCTTGGTAAACTAGAAAAATGTCGGATAGACAGCATCACTGCCAGATTGATTTGTAACTGACTTACAAATTGTACTCAACAGAACTACATCTACATGGAGGGAAGTAAGCAGTGGGGTACAACAGGTTCGTTTGGGGCCTATACTCTTCAATATCTTCATAAATGATCTAGATGAGGGACTAGAAAGAGAACACATCAAATTTGCAGATGGCATTAAGTTGGCAGAAATAGCCAACACCCCAGGAGATAAGCTCAAGTTCCAAAAACATCTTGACAGACTTGAACATATCTATCTAACAAAATGAAATTCAACATAGATGAAACTAATGTTTTACACTTAGGCAAGAAAAACCAACTGTATAGATACAGACTAGGTGAAACTTGGCTTAATGCCAGTAATTGTGAGAAGGAACTTGGAGTACTAGTGGACAATCAGTTAAATATGAACCAACAGTATGCGGCCACCACCAAAAAAGCCAATGCAATACTAGGCTGCATTAATAGAGGAATAGAATCAAGGATCGTGTGAAGTTCTAGTACTACTTTACAAAGCCTTAGTAAGACCACACTTGGAATACTGCATCCAGTTCTGGTCACCACAATCTAAAAGATGATGAGACTTTCCAGAGTGCAGAGAAGAGCAACAAGAATTATTAGGGGGTTAGAGGCTAAAACATATGAAGAATGGTTACAGGAATTGAGTATGTTTAGTTTAATGAAAAGAAGGATTAGAGGAGACATGATAGCAGTGTTCCAATATTTGAGGGGCTCCTACAAACACAAAAGGGTAAAACTATTTTCCAAAGCACCCAAAAACAATGGAAACTAATCAAGGAGAGAAACTGACAAGTTGAAAAAAAAGAGGCAGGTAGCTGCCAAATTTGGCATTATATGGATTTTCAAGCTGGATGTTGATGAAGCAATCTAGAACTAAGGAGAAATTTCCTAATGGTGAGAGCAATCAACCAATGGAACAGCTTACCTTCAGAAGTTGTGGGTGCTCCATCACTGGAAGCTTTCAAAAAGAGACTGGACAACCATTTATCTGAAATGGTATAGGATCTCCTGCTCGAGCAGGGGGTTGGATTAGAATAGAGGTCTCCAACCTATCTTAGTTGGTGGACTGGAGAGAAAGGGAGGGGGAAGCATTTTACATGCAAGCATGTGCACACACACAAATGGGGCCGCAAGCATGTGTGATGCAAATGGGGCAGTGCTAGCGACCAAGTGACACTTGCTAGCATCGCCTTGTTTTTGCCATGCAGGCACTAACACTGCCCCTTTTTTTGCTGCATGGTGCCAGATTTTCTCTATGCAGTACCCCATTTTCACCATGCAGTGCCCCATTTTCACTGTGTGGCGCTCCATTTGCATAGTGGTAGTGGTGCTAGCACAAGTGGGAGTGAGCACATGCACACACATACACATGCTGGCCAGCTTGTTCCGCAGCCCACTGGCCAGCAGCCCACGTCCCAGTAGTGGGACGTGGCCCACAGATTAGAAGACACCAAAGTACTTTCCAACTCTATTATTCTATATTCTATGTTCTAAGGCATCATAACATAACATAATGTAACGTAATGTAACATAGCATAGCATAGCATAGCATAGCATAGCATAGCATAGCATAGCATA
>JAKJMR010001136.1:333208-349110 GCA_024449315.1 Daboia siamensis
CCTAGGGTCTCAGCTCAGCTTTCCATCCAAGTATGAATGGGGCCGCAGAATGAGCTAACACAATGGTGGAACAATACCTGCACTGCTATGTTAACTACTGTGTTTCCCTGAAAATAAACTCAGTCTTATTATTATTATTATTTTGCCTCCAAAACAGGCATTAGGTCTTATTTTGGGGGGATGTCTTATTTTTTCCTGACACCTGCCTCACCTTGTGGTGGCAGCACCAACAGCTCTGTTCAAAGGGCTGAAGCACTGCGGTTGGCCCACTGAAGAAATCCAGTCTGTGGCTCTGCAAGTTCCCATGCGGAAAAAAGGAAATCACCACCCACCTTTTTTTTTAATAAATTGGCAAGCCAGCTTTGTCCCATCTGCCCCTTTGCCTCTGTACTGTTTAGACCTGGTTTTTTAAAAGGCAAGGCATGTAGCAGGGCATGGGAGGCCTGGCTGCAGGGGTCCTGAAGTAAGCAGGTGCGGGGCATCTGGGGCAGCACCACCCCTCATCACCTGCCTCACCCCACCTCGTGAAACCAGATGGGATGAAATGGGTGGGGTCTTAACTAGGATTTATTTTGGGGGTAGGGCTTATATTAGGCACACACGTAAAAATCAAGCTAGGGCTTATTTTGGGGATAGGTCTTATTTTTGGGGAAACAAGGTATCAGCAGTCTAACTGGGCATAAGTCCTGCCATTTGCTGAGGTGGCATATAATAGCACTATGCACAGTAGCACGGGCTCACTCCTTTTAAGATAGCCATGGGGTTGGAATTTGTGCCTATACCAGAGTGCCTGAGAGAGCACCCCTCATCTGTAACACTGATTGAGTGGGTGGATTCCGTCATAAGCACCTGGAGTAATGTAAAAAAAGCTCTCAATAAGGCAGAGTTAGAAGAGACAGACAGACAAGAAACAAGCTCCCCAAGGAACATTTCATGTGGCAGATAAAATGTATACATAGGACCTTTCCCAATTGTAAAAGTGATTAACCCGGTACGGTAGAACTGAAAGTTCCTAGAACATTGGGTAAAGTGCACCCAGTTTTCCATTGCAATTTGCTGAAGCTGGTCAGGGTTGAGGCCAGTTGAAAAGGAATCACCCAGTCCAATAATAGTAGAGGGAGAAAGGCATTATGAGATCAAATGAATCCTGGACTCTAGGGTCCATAAGGGGAAGCTACAGTATCTAATACAGTGGAGGGGATACCCACTAGAAAATGTGACCTGGTTGAAGCCTCATAACATCAGAGAAGAGCGGCTAATCAATAAATTCCATGCAAAGTATCCACAGAAACCAGGTGGTTCTGAAATAAGGAAGTGAGGGAGAAGGAATGGCTAATGTGTGGTTATTGTTTTCCAGGTTCCTCCCAACTTTTAAGTCTTAAAGCCTAGTCTTGCTAGTGTGACAGACATTGCTTTTCAACTTGCCAACAAACTCGGGGGGGAGGGGAAGGGGAGACGTTTGGAATGTAGACTTCAAAGATTAAGGAAGCAGACCATGGGAACCAAGGACAATTGCCAGATATCTGGCAGAGCCTAAAGATGCTTTCTCACAACAATATTTTTCAACTTGACTGGCCATTTGACCCAGAGGGAGGAGGAAGAAGTCAATGCTTTTACTATAGTGATTTGGATGGGGTCTAGCCAGAGTTGGTTTTACTTTCATATGCGCCAATATGGCGTACTCAATAAGAGTTTTGCATTAAGAGCCAGAAGAGTCTCGAAGGTGTTTGCTTGGTTGGGGTCACTAGTCGGAACCTTGACACTTGTATTTAGATAACTGTTTTATCTATCTGCCAGTAGATTTTTAAAACAGAGGCTCCAAATATCCGGTTGTCAATTGGACATCTGCAGCCCAATTATGATAAAAGGATTCAAATTTGGAGGAATGGCAGAAAAGTATTAATAAATTTGTTTGGGCAGGGAAAAGACCACGAGTTAAATTTAAGATAATGCAAGACATACGTGAAAGAGGTGGTCTTAAAATGCCTAATTTTAAATTATATTATGAGGCTGCTGCTTTATCATCAATTAGTGATTGGTTTAATTTAACACAAGGGAGATTATTAAATCTTGAGGGTTATGATTTGTTATTTGGTTGGCATGCATATTTACTGTATGATAAGAAGGTGGATAATGTTTTTAAGATACATATATTATGCTCTGTTGCGAGTATGGAGAAAATATAGACATGTTAAATTATAAAATACCAATTTGGGCAATATCTAAACATGCAATAGAAAATATAAATGTGGGATTTAAACATGATGTGATTGCATACAAAGAAATTTTAAGGATAGAAAGGAATGTATGGCAATTAAAGCCATATAATATTTTAAAAGAAGAAAAGATTGTACAAACTTGGTTCCAGTATGGGCAGTCACAAGCAAGATGGAAAGAAGATCAGAAAGTTGGTATCTCGATAACTGATGGAAATTTGGTAAAACAAATTAGAGATCAAGGTCAAGCACATATAAGAAGGATATATAATGCACTGATAGAAATTGACTCAGAAATGGAACTTGTTAAAGATTGTATGTTAAAGAACTTTCAGGAGGTTATAACAATGGATACTTGGGAAAAGATTTGGGTCAGAAATGTAAAATTCACACAGGCTCAAAATTTAAGAGAAAATTTTTATAAAATGTTTTATAGATGGCACTTAGACCCTAAAAAATTAGCAACTATGTATCCGAACTGCCAGCCTAAATGTTGGAGGTGTGGTTGTGAGGATGCAATGAATTATCATATATGGTGGACTTGTAAAAAAGTCAAAGCTTTTTGGATTAAAATTGGGTGGAACATGCAGAAGATATTTAAGAAAAAGATAAGGTTTTCTCCACAGTTGTTTTTGTTGGGTATTATTACAGATTCTACTGTCATAGATACTAAATTGATGTTGAATCTAATTACGGCAGCAAGACTTTTAGTAGCGCAATATTGGAAGAAGGAGGAATTGCCTACTATAGAAGAGTGGACTTTGAAAGTTTCCAACTTGGCAGAAATGGCAAAGATTTCAGCATATTTGAAAGAACATTCGCAACAGAGATATATTGTGGAATGGAAAAGATGGATCGAATATATTCAGAATAAATATGGGACTAAAGAGTTTCATTTAGCATTTGAATAAGTATTAGTTTTATATGATGTATTATTAGTTATTTATTATTTGTTAGTAATATAGTTATGTTTAAGGGGAGTTAAAGTGCGATAGAATTTAATGTTTTCTTTTAGCTCGTTAGCATATTTTAGCTTAAGTTTGTAAAGTTTATACCCTGTATTCGGCTCTGGGAAGTCGGGGGGGGGGGGGGGGGGAAGGGAGAGGAAGGGGGAAGGAAGGGGGGGGGAGGGAGTTTTTCTTTTTAAAAAATGTATTGTAAAACTTTTCAATAAAAAAAAAAATATTGACTCTTGAAATTTGAAGGCTTTGATGTTACAAACTGAGCTTAGGAAATGTAAAGCCTCACTGGCAATTTCAATTATTGCAAAGGTTCCCCAGCAAAATGTATTTACAATAAGATGCCACAAAATATTTGAACCTTAGTTTGTCTATCTGGAGAAAGTTTAGCAGGATCCTGCCAAGATCTCTCCCTTCAGTCAGCTCTAGAAACAACTATAATTTAGATCATCCTCCCCAAAGCCTAGAAATACAGAATTTAATGAAATGTGCTAATCCTGAAACTAAAGTTTGCTCTGCAACCATATAGTATTGAACACTGTGAAGGTATCAGTCAGAAATTGGGAAACCAGTAAAGGAAAATCTCTAGATTTATAAAAGAATGCAAGTTTGTGATTGGGAGGACAATTTGTGCAAAACATGAGTTGAATTGCCTATAGAAGTTTGCAAATCCTAGGAAACTTTGCAACTGTTTCCTGGTTTTGGGGGGAGTCCAGTCCAAGACTGCCCTCACTTTTTCAGGGTCCATCTCTATTCCTTCACTGATAAGTGATAACCCCGGTAATCTATGCAATCTTTGTGAAATTCACACTTTGACAGTTTGGCATATAGCTTAGCAGAGCACAGTTTTTTCAGTACTGCTCTGACCAGTTTAATGTGTTCATCTTTGGTCTCGGTATAAATAAGGTTATTGTCCAGATAAACCATAACTCACTTATACAAATGATTACGTAGGACAGACATGTCAAACACAAGGCCTGGGGGCCGGATCTGGCCCGCAAAGTGGTTTCATGTGGCCCACGAAGCCATCCTGGAAACAGTGAGGGAACAGCCCCCACTGCCTTGGCCCTGGCCCAGAGACCCTCCTTCTGCCAGGGACCCTCAGATCTGTCCCACTCCTGCCCAGGCCCCCATAGGCACCCTTGATGCAAACGATGTAGAGCTGGCCACGCCCACCCAGTAGGCCATACGCACTCTAGCTACGCCCACCCAGTAGGCCACGCCCACCCTGGCCATACTCACCCAGCCCCTTGAGGGCAACCGCAATGCTGATGCGGCCCTCAATGAAATTGACTTTGACACCCCTGACGTAGGACTTCGTTGATCAACTGCATGAACACTGCAGGAGCCCCTTGTAATCCATACGGGAGAACTTTAAACTGGTAGCCACCCAATGAGCAACTGAAAGCAGTTTTCCACACAACACCTTTCTTTATTCTTATGAGGTAATAAGCCTCTCTCAAGTTCAGTTTTGAAAAAAAATTCCTTTCAATAGGTGTGCTAACATGTCTTTCATTAAAGGTAATGGATACATGTTTTCCACACACACAGCGTTCAACATCCTATAATCCATGCAGAGACAAAGAGAGCCATCTTTCTTTTCTCTGAATAGAACAGGGGCTGCTACCTGAGGTCTGGCTGGCTTGATAAAACCCTGCTCTGAGTTCTTTTTGATAATTTTTCCCAGTTCATTTAGCTCCCTGGGAGTCATTGAGTACATTTTTAGGTTTGGTAATTTCACCCCTGGAATGATCTCAATAGTCTCAGGGTCGGTGAGTTTGTCCGCCCTCTGCTCGCTGAAGGCTTCAGCTAAATCTCTGTATTCCATTGGGAGGCTTTGCAAGTCTGACTCACTGAGGGCGGAGGCAAAATCACGACGTAATCCACACCTCCTGCCGGTTTCTTTAGGGATGGACAGGGCTTCCCCCCCCCCTCGAGAATCTCAGCTGTCCTTCCCTCCAGTTGATCATGGGATTCCATTTCTTTAACCAAGCCAGCCCTAAAACTAATGGCCACTCCATACTCGGACCCTTAATAAACGCTAAAGTCTCTGTATAGCCACTCAGGTCAATGTGTAAGCTCGACTCTCTCGATTGTGATCCTAGGGGATCTCATAGCAGTCTCCCTTGGGCATGATGGGGTTCTCAAGAGGTCTCTCAGCCAGCAGACAATTCCCTCTCTTGGCAGGTGTTTTGCTGCAGCAATCCACAGCTCGATGTCCTTCCTTGCCACACGAAGCAGGCGGTGCTGTGAGGTGGGGCAGATGAAGATCAGGCAGTCTCCCCCCGCTTTTCGGTCTACGGCTTAAAGCTTGATCTCACAGGTGGTGCTAATGCTTGCGTTGATTGATCTCTACTTCCTCAGCCAGCAGGCACCAGTAGTATAGCCGCCACAGGACTCCACGGGCTACCCAGGCATTGTACAGCTCTTTGATGAGTCCATCCTGGAAACAGCTAACCAGGATGTCCTCTGCCCAGCGCAGGTGATTGGCCAGCGCTCTGGACTCCTCAGTGTACTCAGCGACTGGTCTCCTTCCTTGCTTCACTGTCTTAATCTGCTCCCGGGCATTCTTATCAGCCAGCCGGTCTTCGAAGTGTCTGTGGAGGGTGGCCATAAAATGGTTGAAATTTCTCAATTCAGGTGCGTTGCAATTATACAGGGTCACCATCCAGTCAGCTGCTCCCTCTTCTAGTGCCAGAGTGACCACTCAGACTTTCTCGACATCAGTTGGCAGTGTTCTCCCATAGATTTGCATGTAGGTGAACAGGAAGTAACCCAGTCACTTCAGGTCTCCATCAAACTTCACCCTGATTGGGATCGGTTTCACCTCAGCCGGCTGAGGTGCTTTGCCTCTGGCTCCTTGAGACGGACCGCCCCACCGCTGTGCTGCCGTCTCGGGAACCTCTGGCTCATCCTACTCTGATTCCTCCTCCGACTCTTCTTCCAACTCACGGCTTTCTTTCAACTGCATCTTAAATTCATCAAGGGTCTTTTTCACGTACTCCATCACAGCTTCCATTGGCCACACTTTCGGCTCCTCTTTCTCTCCGTCTTTATCAGGAGGGGCAGGTTCTGGATTCTTTTTCTTTGCCTTCTTTTTCCTTCCTCCTCGGGCCAGGGTAACTTTGGGGGCTTTTCCTCCCATCCTTTCCAACTCCAAGTGACTATCTGGCTCGGTCTTCTTCACCAGAAGGTCCAGCTTCCTCCAGGTCCCTGGAGAGGCTTTCATCAGCTTTCAGGCAAAGGAGATCTTCGGACCATTTCTCTGCTTGGAACTCCTCCATGTTAGATTTCATTTGTGACTCCCCCGGTAGGGCAGCAGCTTCTCTGGGTTGAGTACTATGCAGATCTCGCCTTATGTAAGGCAACCACTTCAACTAACCACCCAAGAAAGCAGAACTCTTGAAACAGGCATTGTCTCAAAAGGAACTTTTATTAGGGGTCAGTGACAGTAGGGAAGTCAAGGTGAGATCTGGGGAAAAGCCCGCCCAAACGGTATAGTTAAGCAAGCAATATTCCTCTTTCCACCAAAGCCATAATGTCCGTTTGAAATCCAGCCAATCCACAGGTGGTCTGAAGAGCAGGTAACTGGCACCATTGGCCGTATCTCAAGGTCTTTCATTTCTTTGTAACCATCTCCCTGATAAGGGAGACACATTCCTTTCTCAAGGGAGAGAGGCAGCAAGAGAGAATAGAAAGCGAAATTATCCCAATCTAAATGCAAAGCTCTCCCTGCCCCAACAGAACAGCAGACCCCAAAAGTAGGATATATATGCAAGGTAAAGAATAAGGGTTTGGGGACCTGACAGAATGATTCAGTCAAGTTTGGTCCAGTTATTGATTTCTGCCCCTGTTTAGGCAGACTATATTGTCTTTGGGCATAGCTCTTCTCTATTTCATGCTTAGTTTACAACAGACTTCCTGCTGCTGGAAATTAGCAAATAATTTATCCTAATCTTTTCTATCTCCTGCAGATACAAATCTTGCCATTTGGACCACCTTCTTGCAATACAAAGTTAGGACCTGTCTTGTCCTGGTGATCTGATTCTTAGCTACTGTTCTGCAGGATTTCCTCCTGGCAGTGGCTCTCCTGCAGTGTCCTGCCACTTCTGCCAAATCTGGCAGCGGATCTCCAGGCTTGGAAGGATGGGAAACGAACAGCAACCAATTCTTTCTGGACACCAATTCTCCTATCCCGTGTACAACCATAAAAGCATGGGGTCTCCTACTTGAGAAGGAGGTTGGACTACAAGACCTCCAAGGCCCTTTCCAACTCTGTTACTCTCTATTCTAAGTGTCAGGAGAAGGGAGTTTGGAAGGAAGCTTCCAGCCGCTTTCCTTGTGAACAGAACATCTCTTCTGTCTCAATGCCAAAGCAAAATTATGTCTCTTTGAAACGCGGCCAGCATATTTTTCCGCAGGCTCAGGGACTGGAGATTTTAACACTGCGGACTGGACGTGCCGTCTGAGCAAAATGTTCTGCGGGTTAAATTCTCGTTACTGCCTGGAAAAGAAAAAAAACAAAACAATAACGGACCTAAGTTTCCTTTTGCTGCTCTAAAAGTAAACACATTTGTGTGCGCAGCCTTCTCCGTCCTGCCGCCCGGCTCGAATGGCAACGCAACTGCTGAACGGGCCAGCCGACAGAACGGAAGACGGCTTCAAGGAAAGCGGATGGCGTAGGACTGAAGATGCTGCCAGAAGAGACTTAACCGTACGACCGCGTTGCTTCCTTCCTTGAATTTCCCTGGGAACCCCGATGTCTTTTTCTATTTGTGCCTCTCCAGCAAATTTGAAGAGTTCCCTCCCTGCTGTGGCCGATACTATATAAATATGTTTGGGGGGGGGGGGGAGAATAGCTTGGGCCGGCCTTCATCCACTTACTTTTCCTTCCCCCCCCCTTCTTTCCACAAAGATGCATCTAAACCCAGAGCTACAGTCTCTCGCGGCGAACCTGGGGGGGCCTCACTTTACGGCGCGCGGACTTGCATCCACAGAGAGCGCGACGGCCAGACTCCTCTCCAGTCCCGCCCCGCCTGCTTCGCCATTG
This sequence comes from Daboia siamensis, assembly GCA_024449315.1. NCBI lineage: Eukaryota > Metazoa > Chordata > Lepidosauria > Squamata > Viperidae > Daboia > Daboia siamensis. The sequence continues at coordinate 341,434 of JAKJMR010001136.1, forward strand.
GATTCTCGGAGGAAGGAGAAAACCCTCCCACCGGACTCTCGGGCCCCGGCTTTTCCCCGTCGCCCGCCTGGGCGCATGCCCCGGGAACGCGCTGCCCTTGCTTCTCGGGAAGTCCCGCTGCATGGGGCACCACCGGGAGAAAGCCCAGATCCCACCTCCAACCAGGTCCCGCCCCGCTTCGGGATCAGGCGGAGGAGGAGGAGGAGGAGGAGGCGGCTAGCGGCGCTGCCGTGCCTTTCAGAACGTCGCCAGCTTGGCGCGCAGCCTGCCCGGGGAGCCGCTCGCTTTCCCTCGCCATGCCGGTGGGAGCCTCTCCCCCGGTCAGGTCTCGATACAACCTAGTGGACGACAGGCACGACCTGCGCATCCCGCTGCATAACGACGACGCCTTCCAGCATGGCATCGGCTTCGAGGCCAAGGTAAGGGGCCGTCTGGCCGGAGGGGCGCCGTCTGATGGGGCCGGGCAAGGAGGGGTGCTTAGCAGCCCGCGGGCGCCTGCGAAGAACGGGGAGGACTAGCATTGGCCAAGGGGGAGGAAATGGGGCTTTCCTGCGATTGGAATCTCGGCTCCTTTGGTCTTTCGGAACTTCCTCGGCTCTGATGCGGAGCAGTTTAGGTCGCTCTTCTTTGAGTTGTGCTCGGCTCGCGTTTGGATGGGTTCTTTGCGGGTCTCCTCAAACTCTACCCTCGGCTCCCGGCGTCAAGTTTAGGAAGGGTCGGCAACGGAGTCTGACTGGGGCTTCGAATTCCACCGCTCAACACCTTCTGGGAGAAAAGACGCCTGTTCCTGCTGACCAGGTCGACTCCAGTGGTTATCTTTCCTGCTGAGCTCCGCTCTTACGTCTTTGCGCAGCTTTGAAGTTCTTTCCGGGGTGTCTGTGTCAAACTGTTACCTTTACAGTACAAAGAGCTTCCGAGGCTTGTTCCTCCGAGGGTAAGTCCGGAGACGGGATGAAGTTGCTTTGGAGGGGAGGGGGGGGTGTCGATGGTTCTGCCAAAGACGCTTCCGAGGCATGATTCCTTAGTAGCTGAGTCCGCCTCGTTGGCTTTTCTAGCCATTCATTGGTTCAACTTTTCGCTTGCATTCTGGGAATTCAGTTTTCAGGTTAGATTACACCTGCAGATACTTCCTCGTTTTATTCCGCTCAGATGTAATGTCTGAGGTTTCAAGAACAGGTGCTTTTCACTGTTGCCTTTAGGCCAAGACCCGGCGTCTTTGGATGCAAATAAATATGCAGCAATATTATACTGTGATAATTTTAGAAGTTATAATTCAGGGTAATAATAAGGGGCAGTGGACCATGGCTTTTTACCTTCCTGTACTTCTAACCTACAAATCCCATAGATATCTTTCAGAAAACTGTCACTGTGCAAGACTACTTTGCTCTCCCAATTAAGCACTTTTTAGATTGAAATTATACTCCAATCTAATTTAATAATTTATACAAGTATTACACGAATGTGAACATTTTGTTTGTTTCCAGCATCAGCCCACAACCAGACAATGACTGATGTAACGTCTACAGAGTTGTAATGAGGAGAAAACGAAATAGCTTATTGAATGTATCTTTTTCTAATTAATATTTAACTATAAGTAACCTAATGCAACGCAGCCTTAATTTCTGTGATGCTCTTATGCTGACTGTTCATTGATTCTTTAAAAATGTAGAATTGCAGACCCACAAACACCTAGGAACATTGATACGGTGTTTGATACAAAGAAAGTAAAACTAACTTCAAAGGCATGTGTTTTTGGAAAACTGCACAATTGCTGGAAACATAGATGGGCGGTGGCTTCCCAGCCTTTCAATACATCATACATATTCTCCAATTTCCCTTGCAAAATAGACAAACAGAAGGCTTAATGAAAAAGAATGTGAGATAGAAAATTGGCAATTGATCCAGTGAAAGAGTTGAGTGTTGGGTACCAGGGACAAATGAAGGAGCCAAGAAATACAGATAGCAACTGATCACTTGGTTTAAGGATCATTGTGGAGACAACTGTTGTTAGGTAGCACAAAGGAAAAAGTTCTAATATTTTCCATAGGCTCCTTAAAGGTTGGCTGCTTGCATTCTGTGGAACCTACATGACACAAATAAGCTCAGAATTGGTCTTTTCTTTAGACCTTGAAATTGTCTTGCTGTGTATCATCTATGGTAACTATTTCTCAGTTAATAAAAACACTTTGAACTCTTGAATTAAAAGCAGGATACACATAAGATAAATTAAACTGCATACATATAACATTGTCTTGCACTGATATTCTACTGCTTACATCACTGATGTTCAGCTAGCCCCACAATCCACTTTTTTTTTAATTGTGGAGAACTCTGACATCATTGACCTGTTTTTGAAAGTGATGTTATTGTCCCTGTTTCATCTATTAGCTACTTACAGTATGTCTGAAGCAGCCAGTTCTAGTTCAGATACAGAGACGTTTCATCCTTAGGGACTGACAGGAATGTGTAACTAACAATGTTCTACTTACAGGATACTATATTGCATTTACATAGTTATTTATTTGGGCCAAATATGATTCCCCTGTAAATAGTGTTCACAGGAGAAGAAGAAAAAAAGTTGATTTTCCCTTATGCAGTGGCACAGAACCTTATCCAGCCTAATGCTTCCTTTCAGTAAATGGCAGGTGTTAGGGAGGAATGCACACCACAAACCATGTAGATATCATTACTGCATATGTGGCTGCTTTGATTCCATTGACATTATATTTCAAAAAACTTGATCTGCCAACTCATATACAAATATCTTTATGGAATTCACAGGAACTTAGCTAATTATTTATTGGAATTGGGGAAAGGCATCATAAATGGTTATTTTTGAACCCATCTTAGGGAAAGTGTTCTCCTTGGCATTTGGGCAATGACCTGTACGGTCAGATGTTTATTGATTAGTACTCACCACTTCATCCATCGAAAAAAAACTGGCTACTTCCCATACAGAGTCTTCACTTAAGTTATCAATATTTGGAAATAAATTTGGTGAGTTAATCTGCTAATATTGCTCTATTTTGGCTATTAATAACTTTACAGCACCCTTAACAATGGCTTGCACTTAACAGAAACAAGCAACCAAATGTTTTATAAGGAAAGATATTTTGGGGAAGAAAAGAATTTTGCCTGTCACGAAGAGCTTTACTCACACTCCCAAGAAAGAAACCACAGTGGTCCTTCAGGTCTCCTTGCAATATTCAGGTGATGGAGGACTTGAACACATAGACATAAAGGACAGAGCCAGTTGAAGGAGCATCATTCTGTGCTCAGTTTTGAGACTGTGTAATTTGACTTTGTGCATGAAGCACACCTTTAACATCAAAATGCATGATATTGTGATATGACTATTGTACACTGAAAAACCTGCTCACTGTTTGGATGAATAACCCTATAAGGTGTCACCTAATTACCACTTTGTCCTTATCTCCTTCATAGTTCATCTGATTTTGAACTATTGAGCAATTTTTATAGGATAGAACAATAACAAAAAGTACATAATAAAGATAAAAGATGAACTGATTTCTACAGTGTTGAAATGCTAGAAGAGGCCAAGCTTAAAGAAAAAACAGTCAAATAATATATCAGCGACAAAGGGAGAGATGTGGATGAGAGGGCAGAATTTATACAATAAGCAGAAGTTGAAGGTATCTATAGGCTTATGGGAGGTTCTTGAAGACTATTTGAGGATGACATATATACTTCATGCGTGTGGAGAGGCATATATATATTACACATATAGAAACACACACATAAAATCAAGTCGACAGTGCCCTGTTCTGATTCCATTTAGCTCTTTAAAATCTTTATCAACTGGAAAGTTATAAAACCAATTGTATTTTCTCCTGACCACCATATGTTGAATATTTTTTAAACAGTATTGTTTACCTCCTCCTGCAACATCCCAATCTAGGATCTTAGTCAGTCTGGGTTGAGGCTTCATGGATAATAACAATTCTTATAGCTGTATTTAACTAATAGCACTTCTGTGAGTGTAACTTCATATTTCCTGCATATACTGTATCCAGACTCAAAATATAGAAGTCCCAAACAAGGTATCTGAAATCCTGTAAGAAACTGATACAAGAAAGAGCTTTATAACATTATCATGCTGTTCTTTTTCTTTAGAAAATGCTTTCAGGTAATTATTGCTTGCCCTTTTGCAAGATTATTTTACTGATGGAACATTAGCTGAATTGAGTTATATGTCTCAGTAACTTTTGTACATGACTGCTAAATGTTAATCAAGGTATTCTAACATAATAGATTCCCTCTATGTTCCAAGGGACTATTGGAGTGTCTCTAGGTCAGGGGTGTCAATCTCAATTTCATTGAGGGCCGCATCAGCATTGTGGTTGCCCTCAGGGCACCAGGTGGGTATGGCCAGGGTGGGCGTGGCCTACTGGGTGGGCGTGGCTAGAGTGCATATGGCCTGCTGGGTGGGTGTGGCCAGCTCTACATCGTTCGCATCAAGGGTGCCTATGGGGGCCTGGGCAGGAGTGAGACAGATCTGAGGGTCTCTGGCAGAAGGAGGGTTTCTGGGCCAGGGCCAAGGCAGTGGGGGCCGTTCCCTCACTGTTTCCAGGATGGCTTCGCGGGCCACATGAAACCACTTTGCGGGCCTGATCCGGCCCCGGGCCTTGTGTTTGACATGTCTGCTCTAGGTAAATTATGCATGGAGCCCAGTTGATGGAGCCATGAGGGTGTGAAGTAGCAATAATGACAAAGTCCCCTCCCCTTCTCCTTTTCCATAAATTTCAGAATATTCCAGGCTGACGCTGGATGAGAGCTTCCATTCTACATTACCATGACTTCTCAACAGACAGCTGGTGATGATAATCCAGTACTGGCATTTGGCTGTATAATTTAAAGGGATTCCTGTTTCTAAATTACAGGGAGGAAGAGTCTGATTAAACACTAGAGAAACTTAGAGGAGGAGTACTGGACCTGGCTAGCTAGGGAGGTTCTGAAATCATGCCAGTTTTTCCCAAAAGGAGCAGGCAGGTGGAGAGTTTATATTCGAGACATAACCATTGGTTGGAGAGCCTGATTTTCATCTTTTAAATATTCCAAACCGGTGGTTAGTTAGCAACTCATGTCCTCTTAAATAATTATATAGCAGGCTTAATAGAAGGTTCTGTTTAGATATTAAAATTATGGTACAACCAAGTCAAGACTCTGTTCTTTTTCTTTTTTGGGTGGGTGGGTGGGTAGGTGTCACTGTTTTCCATGTGACATACATGTACGTAAATGTATAAGAGAGAGGTTTTAGATGGATGTGGAAATGTATATTTCTGAAAAGGTTGCTCTATCTTCTGTGAACCAGATGGTCACAATTTGACAACTGTACTTGTTTCCTTCAAAATCACAACTGATTCTGCTTATTTTATGTATATTTGTTCCCTTTGGTCATGTGCAACTCCTTCAGATTATACATTTTGTTCACTTTGCTTGAGTGATTCAGTAGTCCCAGATTGGAAGAAAAAAAGAACTGGCTTGCTCAGTGTCACAAGATAATCTGACTTCTTCTCACCACTGAATCTCCTCTTGCTTCATCCTGCCTTTTTAGACAACATGCCATTTATCTCCAGGGTTATTATATTACAAACATTAGTGTAAGGTGGGGGGGGGGGGAGGCAAAGGCAGTACCTTGTTTGGGTTGCAGCACTGGAGTCCTGCTCTATATTTAGATTAATCTCTATAATTTTAGTCCCATTCTTAAATGGTGTGCTTGAAGCCACAACTAGCCAGCATATGCTGTGAATCAAAATCTCAAATGGTAGTTAATTGCAAACACCATTCTTCTTCTCTCATTAACCTGCCACTTTATTAAAATGAGCAAATGACCAGGTTTCCATTAATTTTTCACAGTTATGATTGTTGGTTTTAACACAAGTTGGCAAACTGCATGAAAGTTGGAACAAGAATTTGTAAAATTATCTTCTACAGGAGTAGAACTTGGAACTTTTACATTAAGCAAATGGAATGAAAAAACTCACTGCAATGGCTGCTTTTCTGGCCAGGGCCAGATAAATCTAATAAGATGAATGAGGGCCATCCATCTGGAATCCTCACATTTTATTGCTCAAGTTTAAGCACTGATTAGGGAGTATTTTCCTGCTTTTCTTTTTAAAATAAAATGGAGAGTAGAAAGTGGTAGCAGTGAACTAATTGGATTGAAAGCTAAAATTTGGCCAAGGATTGTTAATTTTACCTAATGCTCTGTTTTATTTTTAACATTGCCATTTTCTACTTTCCTTCCACTAGTAATTTCAAAAGTAACTATCATTAAAGTACAAAAATAACATACAGTGGGTACCACAAACAAACAAAAATCTAGCTTGTCAGCAATACACAATGTCTATTGATTTAGTTTCCCCAAAATTTTATTGGATTTTATACTTGGATTTTCCTATAGTGCCCAAAGTCAACATATAGTGTAGATGTAGCTTATCTGCTTTCAAAACAGGCTCTTTTAAACATTTAAAAAAGGAATACAGTATGTTGAGGAATGTTGTGCAGAAAGCAATTAGAGCAGATCTGGGCATTTCATCTGGGTCACATCTGGCCTTTTTGACTGTTCCTGTCTGGCCTACATGAGGTTAATTGGATATTACAATCAAATGTAAATAAGTGTAAATAAGTAAATGGAACTGCATCTACATGGAAGAAAGTGTGTAATGGGGTGCCCCAGGGCTCTGTTCTGGGCCGAGTGCTCTTCAACATCTTCATCAACGATTTGGATGAGGGGATAGATGGGGAATTCATCAAATTTGCAGATGACACCAAGCTGGCAGGAATAGCCAATACTCCAGAAGATAGGCTTAAGATACAGGAGGATCTGGACAGACTCGAACACTGGGCACTATCTAACAAAATGAAATTCAATTGTGAAAAAAGTAAGGTTCTACATTTAGGGAGGAAAAATCAAATGCACAGGTATAGTATAGGTGGTACCTTGCTCGATAGTAGTAACTGTGAGAGGGATCTCGGAGTCCTAGTGGACAATCACTTAAATATGAGCCAGCAGTGTGCTGCAGCTGCCAAAAAAGCCAACACAGTGCTAGGCTGCATTAACAGAGGGATAGAATCAAGATCAAGTGAAGTACTAATACCACTTTACAATGCTTTGGTAAGGCCACACCTGGAATACTGCATCCAGTTTTGGTCACCACGATGTAAAAAAGATGTCAAGACTCTAGAAAGAGTACAGAGAAGAGCAACAAAGATGATTGGGGGACTGGAGGCTAAAACATAGGGAACGGTTGCTGGAATTAGGTATGTGTAGTTTAATGAAGAGAAGGGTGAGGGGTGACATGATAGCAATGTTCCAATATCTCGGGCTGCCACAAAGAAGAGGGAGCCAGGTTGTTCTCCAGAGCACCTGAGAGCAGGACAAGAAGCAATGGATGGAAACTAGTCAAGGAGAGAAGCAACCTAGAACTAAGGAGAAATTTTCTGACAGTTAGAACAATTAATCAGTGGAACAACCTGCCTCCAGAAGTGGTGAATGCTCCAACCCTGGAAGTTTTTAAGAAGAGACTGGACAGCCATTTGTCTGAAATGGTATAGCAGGGGGTTGGACTAGATGACCTCCAAGGTCCCTTCCAACATTATTATTATTATTATTATTATTATTATTATTATTATTATTATTATTATTATTATTAT
>JAKJMR010001136.1:355477-376244 GCA_024449315.1 Daboia siamensis
CTTTGGCACTGCCTTTCTTTGGAATTGGAATGTAAACTGATCTTTTCCAATCCTGTGGCCACTGTTGAGTTTCCCAAATTTGCTGGCAAATTGAGTGTAGCACTTCTACTGCATCGTCTTTTAAGATTTTGAATAGCTCAGTTGGAATACTGTCACCTCCACTAGCTTTGTTGTTGTTCAGCTTTCCTAAGGCCCACTTCACTTCATATTCTAAGATGTCTGGCTCAAGGTCAGTAACCACCTCACTGTAGTTATCAGGGATGTTAAGCTTATATAGTTCTTCTGTGTAATTTTGCCACCTCTTCTTAATCTCTTCTTCCTCTGTTAGGTCCCTGCCATTTTGGTCCTTTATCATGCCTATCTTTGCATGAAATGTTCCCTTCATCTCTCCAATTTTCTTGAAGAGATCTCTGGTCCTCCTTATTCTATTGTTTTCTTCTATTTCTTTGCACTGTTCATTTAAGAAGGCATTCTTATCTCTTCTAGCTATTCTCTGGAATTGTGCATTCAATTGGGCGTATCTTTCTTTTTCTCCCTTGCCTTTCGCTTCTCTCCTTTCCTCAGCTATTTGCAAAGCTTCTTCAGACAATCATTTTGCTTTCTTGCATTTCTTTTTCTTTGGGATGGTTTTAGTTGCTACTTCTTGTACAATGTTGCGAACCTCCATCCATAGTTCTTCAGGCACTCTGTCTATCAGATCTAATTCCTTAAATCTATTTGTCACCTCTACTGTATATTCATCAGGGATATAATTTAGTTTATACCTGAGTGGCCTACTGCTTTTCCCTACTTTCTTCAGTTTAAACCTAAACTTTGCAAGGAGAAGCTCATGGTCTGAGCCACAGTCAGCTCCTGGTCTTGTTTTTACTGACTGTATAGAGCTTCTCAATCTTTGGCTGCAGAGCACATAGTTAATCTGATTTCTGTGTTGACCGTCTGGTAATGTCCATGTGTAGAGCCGTCTCTTGGGTTGTTGGAAAAGAGTGTTTGCTATGACCATTGTATTCTCTTGACAAAATTCTGTCAGCCTGTCCCCTGCTTCATTTTTTACTCCAAGGCCAAACTTGCCTTTTATTCCGGTTATCCTTTGGCTTCCTACTTTAGCATTCCAATCCCCCATGATGATAAGGACATCATTTTTTTGGTGTTAGTTCTATAAGATGCTGTAGAGCTTCATAGAACTGGTCAATTTCATCCTCTTCAGCACCGGTGGTTGGGGCATAGACTTTGACTATTGTGATATTGAATGGTTTGCCTTGGATTCGAACTGAGATCATTCTGTCATTTTGAGGATTGTATCCCAGTATTGCTTTTCTTACTCTTTTATTGACTATGAAGGCAAATCCATTTCTTCTGAGGGATTCTTGCCCACAGTAGTATACCTGATGGTTATCTGAATTAAATTCACCCATTTTTGTCCATTTTAGTTCACTGATTCCTAAGATGTCAATGTTCAGTCTTGTCATCTCTTGTTTGACTACATCCAACTTGCCTTGATTCATGGATCTTACATTCCAGGTTCGTATGGAGAAAAATTCTTTACAGCATCAGACTTTCCTTTCACCACCAGATACATCCACAGCTGAGCGTCCTTTCGGCTTTGGCCCAGTCGCTTCATTCTTTCTGGCGCTACTAGTACTAGCTCTCTGCTCTTCCCCAGTAGCATATTGGACGCCTTCCACCATGAGGGGTTCATCTTCATGCTGTTTTCATCTTCCAAGCTGAACTCTTTTCTACTACTATACTGTCTCTCTACGTGCAGAAGTATATGCACTTATAAAGACAGCCTTGAAGAAAATAAAATTGCATATTTAAGAGAGGTAAGAAATATTTCAGAGAAATAATATAAATAATAAATAATACACATAATAACTGCATGCTGATTTTTCAGAACTTTCAAGTTTTATACTGCTGTTATCAGAGTTATTTTTCAGAATATTATTAAATTTGGGTTGTGTGACATTTGTACATTTGTGTACATTGCTTCTCCCTGTGATTGTGATACTCGGATATGAAAAAAAAAGTGAAAGTGCATTGTACTATCCAGTATAGTAACAATATTTTTAGAATTGTTTCTTGGCAGTTTCTGATCTTTCCATCTTAGATTTGAAACATTTAGAAATTACACAATAAATGAGATTATAAATCTCATTTGTCAATGGTTTAACAGAAGTGAGTGCAATGCAATTTAATGACTAAATATTTTTAAAGGAAAACAGTAAAAAAAGGAGAAAAGTTAACACTGCTGTTAGTACTGATGCTAATCTTTATGATGATACTACAATTTTGAATTAGAAAAATGCACTTTAAGTGAGTCTTACAGCAGGTCGATATAATAACTGCAGAGAAGAAGCATAGTTGCATATTTCTAATTTTGATGATGCCAAAATGATGGAGGCTGGGTCATGATATCATGACAGAAGTTTTGTTCTTTTGCATATGTTGCAGCATTGCATCCATTTAGGTAAGGGGCAGAGTTCGTGTTTTGAGATGAGAATGTATATTTTATCTCTGCCCCGAACCCCTGCTACTTCTGTACAGACACCTGTGACCAAATGTATGATTTTAAAATATAAGTTACTCTCAGTTTATCATGAAGAATTGGTTGCTATGAGCTAATGTAGGAAACTGACTCACTGATTGTAATGTTAATTCGACTGATATGTTTAGATTTATATATAAGTGTATGCCTTGTTTTCAATATTAGTTGCGCTAGCTAGACTGTAATAATAATAAAAAGTTAAGAATCAGGATAATGAATGAAATTGAAATCATAGCAATTGTTAAAAAGCAGCAGTGCTGAAAGGTTATGTTCATACAATGCACTAAACCTAGTCTGTAGTAAAATTGGCAAGAGTTACTTTTAATTTAAAATATCCCCATAATTTTTTTGAGTGGAACCAATCTATCCTAAGTATAGGATTAGATAGATTATACCACGCAAGCACAGAAGAGATGCTTAATTTTTTTTCTTCTGGCTGATTTGTACAAAAGTGAGTATATAAAGTAACTTACTCTTATAATAACCTTTGTCTAATTATTTCACCTTTACTCCAGAAAGTGAGTTGGAATGGACTTTGGAAGCCCTCTAGTCCAACCCTCTTCTCAGGCAGGAGACTTTCTATCATTCTGGACAAATCGTTGTCTAACATATTCTTGAAAATCTCCAGTGATGGAGCACCCACAATTTTAGGAAGCAAGCCATTCCATTGATTAATTTTTTTCATTGTCTGGAAATTTCTCCTTAGTTCCAGATTGGGTGTCTCTTTAATGAGTTTCCAGTTGTTAATTCTTGTCCTGCCTTCAGGATCTTTGAAAATAAGTCAACCCCCTCTTCTATGTGACAGGCCCTCAAGTACTGGAAGACAGCTATCATGTCACCTCTAAGACGTCTCTTAAATAGGCTATACATGCCTAGGTCCTTAACCATTCATCATACTGTTTAGCTTTCAGACCCTTAATCATTTTTGTTGCTCTTCTCTGTATACTTTCTAAGGTCTCAGCATCTGTTTTGCATCATGGCGACCAGAACTGTACACAGTATTCCAAGTGTGGCTTCACTAGTGCAGTATTATACATACATTCACGCACACGCATGAGCGTGCACGCACGCACACACACACACACACACACACACACACACCTTTTTAGAAACTATCCTTTTATGTTCTTTTTCTAAATGGCTCAAGGTAGTTCACAGTAACATTTAAATTATTTAAAATACATAAACAACCATGGAAAGTACAGTATTGAAAGCAACATAAAACCCACATTAAAACCATTTTAAACTGTTACTAAGTATTGGCAGATGTTATCTCAGAACCATTGTACCATATCTTTCATAAATTCTGAAACACTGGGGAAGTACCTGAGATTGGAAAAGGACTGATGTGGTTCCCATCTTCAAGAAAGTGGGGGGGGGGGGGAACCGTCCCAGGAAACTACAGAGCAATCAGCCTGACATCAACACCTGGGTAGATACTGGGAAAAAATAATTAAAAAACAGATCTGTGAACATCGAGAAACAAATAAAGTTATAACTAATAGCCAGCATAGGTTTGTTAAAAATAGATCATGCCAAACCAATCTTATTTCATTCTTTGACAAAGTGACAAAACTAGTAGATCAGTGAAATGCTGTGGACATAGTATACTTAGACTTCTGTAAGACATTTGATAAAGTAGACCACAACCTATTCCTTGGTAAGCTAGGAAAAGATGGAATAGACAACATCACCACCAAATGGATCTGAAGCTGGCTGGCAAACCATACTTAACAAGTAGTCTTCAATGGCACTACATCCACATGGAGAGAAGTAATCAGTGGGGTACCACAAGGTTCTGTCTTAGGCCCAGTACTCTTCAATATCTTCATAAATGACTTAGATGAGGGAATTGAAGGGGAGCTCATCAAATTTGCAGATGACACCAAACTGGCAGGAGTAGCCAACACCCCAGAAGACAAACTCAGGATCCAAAAAGATCTCGACAAACTTGAACAAAGGGCCCTATCCAACAAAATGAGCTTCAATGTGGAGCAAAGCAAAGTTTTACATTTAGGCAGGAAAAATCAAAGGTACAAGTATAGATTGGGTGAGATCTGGCTCAAAAACAGTAACTGTGAGAAGGATCTTGGAGTCCTAGTGGAAAATCACTTGACTATGAGCTAGCAGTCTGCAGCAGCAGCCAAAAAAGCTAATACAATCCTGGATTGTATAAACAGAGGCATAGAATCAAGATCACACAAAGTATTAGTACCACTTTATAAAACCCTAGTAAGACCACACCGGGAATACTGCAGCCAATTTTGGTCACCATTTCACAAAAATGATGTTGAGAGTCTGGAAAAAATTCAGAGAAGAGCAACTAAGATGAACAAAGGCCTGGAGACTAAAACATATGAAGAATGGCTGCAGGACTTGGGTTTGGCTAGTCTAAAGAAAAGAAGAAATAGGGGAGACATGATATTCCAGTATTTGAGGGGCTGCCACAAAGAAGAGGTCACGTTATTCACCAAAGCACCAGAGGGCAGGACCAGAAACAATGGTTGTAAAGTGATCAAAGAGAGAAGCAACCTGGAATTAAGGAGAAACTTCCTGACAGTGAGCACAATTAACCAGTGGAACAGCTTGCCTTCAGAAACTGTGGGCGCTCCATCACTGGAGGTTTTAAAAAAGAGGCTAGAAAGTCACTTGTCTGAGATGGTATAGGTTCTCCTGCTTGAGCAGGGGGCTGGACTAGAAGATGTCCAAGGTCCCTTCCAGCTCTATTCTATTCTATATATTTTTGAAACTCTCTTGAACTGAGTATTTTCCATAAATCGGGCGATGAATGAGAAAGACTTATCCCACTTTACCATCAGACAAGCGGGTGGCATTCAAAGGTTTCTTTTCATCTTAGTGAACAGTGGAGATTTAGCAAAAAAAAAAAAAGAGTCTCCCAATCCAGATCAATGATAGTTAGATGATAAACAGCACTTTATATTTCATTGATGGGCAATTATATTTAAGAGCACACTTAATATAGTCTCTCCAAGTAGCTCCAGAGACTAATATTGCCATTGCAATTTGAACAAACCAGTTTCCAAACCTTATACCAAGATAGCCCTAAATAAAGCTCATTGTTGTATCTATAAATGTATTAAAGGTAAAGGTAAAGGTTTCCCTGTCAGTCGTATCAGACTCTGAGGCACAGTGCTCATCTCCGTTTCTTCGCTGATGGAGCCAGCATTGTCCGAAGACAATTTCCGTGGTCATGTGGCTAGCATAGATATATGCCAAAGGCACATGGAGCTCTGTTACCTTCCCACCGAAATGATATCTATTAATCTACTTGCATTTGCATGCTTTTGAACTGCTAGGTGGGCAGGAGCTGGGTCAAGTAACGGACCTCACCCCGTTTTGAACCTGGGCTGTCAGCTGTCCAACTGCATCTTTAACCACTGAGCCATCACAAGATATATAAAGGTAAAGGTTCCCTCACACATGCGTGCTAGTCGTTTCCGACTCTAGGGGTCGGTGCTCATCTCTGTTTCAAAGCCAAAGAGCCAGCGTTTGTCCGAGGATGTCTCCATGGTCCTGTGGCCGGCATGGCTAGATGCCAAAGGCGCACGTAATGCTGTTACCTTCCCACCGTAGTGGTCCCTATTTTTCTACTTGCATTTTTACGTGTTTTCGAACTGCTAGGTTGGCAGAAGCTGGGACGAGTAAGAGGCGCTCAGTCTGTTACGTGGCACTCGGGATTCGACCCGCCAAACTGCTGACCATCTGATCGACAAGCTCAGCATCCTAACCCATTGTAGTTGTTTTCTTCAGGGAACAGGCACACAACTAGTGAAAATTGCCTTCAACCAGAGCCTAAACATGGAACACTAGGCTGAGAACAAACTCCTGGAGCTTCCCAAATTGCTCACTTGTTCTTTCTAGGAAGTGCAGAGCAGTCCAGAAGAAGAGAAACTACTCTATTTTTCTCACAGTCAGCACATTTGTTTGCCTTGCTTATATTCCACTTCAATTTATTACCCCTCATCCAGCATAAAGACAGCATTGGAAAACAATGATGTGAAGAAATAGACTTGGGTGTCATCCATAGATTAATAAGACTTAGCACCAAACGTGATGATGTCTCACCCAGGAATTTTATGTAGATGTTAAAGAAGAGCCCAGAGGAGCTGTGATGGTGCAGTGGTTAGAATGCTGTATTGCATTCTGCTGCTGACTGCTCAAAGTTGACTCAGCCTTCCATCCTTCGAGGTTGGTAAAATGAGGAGCCAGATTGTTGAGGACAATGTGCTGACTCTGTAAGCCACTTAGAGAGGGCTGTAAAGCACTGTGAAGCAGTATGTAAGTCTAAATTGCTATCTCCGTTTATTTCTGATAGCATAAATTATGATTAAACAATAGTCTTATTAGCAAAATTTAAACACATAGCCCAAAGTTAAAAGTTATTTTTCTTTAAAAAAAAACTTTTTTTCTGAAACAAAAAATCATGTAGGAAAAATTTATGTATACCATCTCAGACAAAGACCAGAATAGTGAGGTAAAGTCGAGTGTAGTAATTGATGTACAGACAATGAGGACCCTTGTCCCTGACCAGAGGGTATATGTAATGGACATAAGGGTGGACCGGAACTTTTCCCATTTCTATGTGCTGTTGGAGGGGAAGAAAAGTGTTCCACAGTCTTTTCAGGTTGAGAGCCTTCAATTGACTGAAGATACTAGGGCAGAGGTGATATTCCTGACTGTTTGGGACATGCTCTTGGCTAAACCATTGGGCCAGAAAAAGGAGACACGTGCTTTGTTTACTGTAGGGGCATCAGAGGTAGAGTCTGTACAGGCTGGGGGAAGCCTGACCTCCATACAAAACTTGACTGGCAGCTATTGCATGGGGGCTGGGTATAAGAAACTACATATTTTCTTGGGGGTACAACCAGTACCAGAGGGAGAGGAAGAATATGAAACCTGGATGGAGCAGGTGGTACAAGCAGTTGAAGAGTGGGATATACCAGATGCCCCAAAGTAGCAGAGAGTTAGAGAAAGTTTAAAGGGCCCTGCTGCAGAAGCTATTAGAAGTCTAAAGTTGAGCCGAAGGCACTTTACTGTGCATGACTACCTCTCCCTATTGCATGATGAATTTGCACCTGCTGAAACAGTTTCCAGCTTACTGTTTCACTTTGAGCATATGTATCAAAAGAGAGGTGAAAAGCTGTCTGAGTATATAAGACAATTGAACAAATTATTATACCAGGTTGTGGAAAGTCGGGGGGCTGGATCCAAGCGAAGTGGAGCAAGCCCAGATGGAGCAATTTTCCTGGGTTGCTTTAGCCTCGGATCCAGTCTGGAATCAAATAAAGACCAAAGCTAAAGGGAGTATCTGGGGGTATCATGAGTTCATAAGGAGGGTTAGGGTGACGGAAGTGGTAGAAGAGGCTAAAGAGGCTACAGCTGATTTATCATCAGGATGGCCCCCAGGCACAGGAGCAAGGAAGGATGGAGAGGATGATAATTGGCTGACAACTGTGCAAGCTCAGATATCGAACTTAACTAAGATGATGGCCTCGTGGATGGCAATGGGTAGTCCACCTCCGAATGGAGGTTGGGCCGGACTAGCCAGTGGGAGGATGGACTCTTCTACCTCAGCCGACAATCCGGCAAGTTCAGTGATTTGTTACAACTGTGGGGGTGTAGGACATAATAGACGTACATGTACAAAACCATATAGAAGATCAGGAAATTCAGTTCAGTCGGGAAACTATCGAGGGCCCCAGTGAGGGAGCCAACTGGATGCCCAGCAATATCAGCTAGCTCCAATCAAAGGGGTGATCGAGGGCAGGTTTGGGTGCCAACTCTTGGGAGTGGATCTCCCACCCAGGCTTCCATTGGTGATAGGGGCAAGAGATTCCCCCATATCTTAGAACCTTCCGAAGTTAGAATGATAGGGCCCCAGCAACAGTCTGTGCGGACTCAAGTACAGGCTGTTGAACCAGATACTATGTCTCCCATTGCCAAAATTCCTAAACAGCTGGTGGGCCCCTCCCCGCTGGTGCCAGTATAAGTGGAAGGTATTTATACGAGGGCCCTCTTGGATTCGGGTGCACAAGTGACATTATTATATCAGGATTTTTATGATAGACACCTGATGCATATACCAATATAGAAGTTGGGCGATTTGAAGATTTGGGGTATTGGGACTGAGAAGTTCCCATATGATGGGTACTTGCCCATCCAGTTAACATTTGGGCCCTCTATTGCTGGGTATACAGAGACTTTTGACACCTTGGCCATTGTGTGCGCCTCTCAGGGCTCGTTGATTGTGGGGATGAATGCCAATTTAGTTAGGCGTTTGCTCACACTGATTGTCCCAGTAGGGAACAACTCGGTTATAGGGGATGTCCATCCTGCACTGCAGACAACATGCTGATATTTGATGCAGGAGCAGAAGGCCCTGGCAGAGGGGGTGGGGCATTTATGGAAATTAGATCAAGCAAAGAGGATATTACAATCAGGGGAAGTGGCATGCTTGCAGGCCTCTGTCAGATTAGATTGGGAACAGCCTGGCCCTTACCTCATCCTCGAATCTGATCCTAGAAGGAAGAATGCCAGAGTGGAGCTAATTCCAGAGGTAGTCTCTACAAAGGCCTTATGGCAGACCAGAGGACAGATTTCAGTTGGAGTCCAAAATATTATGAACCTTCCTGTGAGGTTGAGAGATCATATGTTCGACTACATGTTGATGCTAGTCGGGATGGTCTTGGGGGGGTGGTATTATATCAGGAGCATGACAAACATCTGAAGCCCGTTGCATATATCAGCAGGGGCCTAACTATAGCCAAAAAGAATTATCCCACCTATAAGCTGGAAATTTTGGCACTTAAGTGGGCGGTAGTAGATAAATTAAAGAACTACCTATATGGGGCAGAGTTCAAGGTTAAGACAGACAACAAACCACTTATGTACTTGCTCACAACTGCCAAACTCGATACCACAGGGCATCGGTGGCTAGCTGCCCTTTCCAGATTCAGGTTTAACCTGAGTTACTGGCCGGGTGTGAGGAACAGGGATGCAGATGCCCTGTCGAGGAGACCTCACGATCCGGGGGTACATGTTGTAGAATGTGTCCGATTGACCTCTAATGGTATTCAAGCGTTGCATCAGGGGGTTGAGCACCAAGTTCGAGGAGAAATTGGGGAGGAAGCAGTCGGGGCCACTACTGCAGGTGTTCCTATTGTATTGTAATCCCATTCAAGTTAGAGGGGAGGGTATGTTTGTTCTGACTAAGAAAGATTTGAAAAGAGACCAGGTGGAAGAACCCGTTTGTAGCCTGTCTGAAAGAGCTTTGAGAAGTGGTCACTGAGAGGTTTTACTCACTGACCTGTCAAGGGGAGCACGGGTGCTGTATAAAGAGTGGGATCGCTTACAGCTCCGGAATGGTGTGGTTTATCGGAAGGGTCCTTCTGATGGGCCCGAGGAGAAGTGGCAATTCTTGCTCCCAGAAAAACATAGGGAGGTAGTGTTGACTGTGCTACATGATGAACATGGACATCTGGGACCAGAGAAGACCTATAAGCTAGTGAGGGATCGATTTATTGGCCTTGTATGAAGACAGAGGTTGGGGATTATTGTCGATCCTGTCTGCAATGTATCCAAAGAAAGACCCTAACTTCCAGGGCTCCACCGATGGGCCATCTGCAAATCTATGGGCCCTCGGATCTAGTTTGCATTCACTTTTTCTTCCTGGAATCGGATACAAGTGGACAAGGAAATGTATTGGTTGTAACTGATCATTTCACTCGTTATGCACAAGCCTTCCCAACAAAGGATCAGCGTGCCACTACGGTAGCCAAAGTACTTGTAGAGAAGTTCTTTGTACACAGTGGGCTACTTCAGGGCATACATTTTGGCTATGGGGCACTTAAACAGCAATGCACAAAACAGGAAGTTGGATCAACCAATCAGCACACAGGGCACACACCTCCCACACAACATGCAATTGGGATTTGGAGATTGTGCGCATTGGCCCATCTGCAGCCATCCATTACCTACATTTACCCATCAACCACTTTGCAGCATAGGTGTGCGGTGATGGTTATGTGCAATTGTTGGCAACTCTAAATCAGACTTAATAAATACATTTCCTTAAGATAGGGAAGGATGTTTGTGGGAATAAATTTTTCGGTACATGTAAATCCTTGCTGAAAATATTACATAAACATCTGAAGTCTTCATTCCATATTTTGAACATTAGTCCATCAAGTAAAAGGTCTTTGTTTTTGAAAAATAATCTTGGCTGCATGATTTCAATTTACAGACAGCAATTTTACTAAGTGGTTGTGATTGACAAAAGAGTTTTTTGAGTAGGAAAAATTTGACATAGACTTATTTCTTGCAGGCGTTAGCCTCCCTCCAGTCAGATGATGGAGACATGCTCTTTTTATTATTTGGTGGAAGATGCCACTTTTATTAATGGCTTGCGGTTAAGCAGAGCTAAAAACTGTATTCCAAATATCTATGCTGAAAACTTAAAACTTGATCAGGGCAATGGCTTATCCCATTGGTGTTGTTTGTATCAAGCCTTCCTTTCTGTGCTGTGAACAGGACATCCACAGTGTTAGAAAAAAAGAGAAGAGAAAATTTTTCTCAGTGTAGTGTTCTTAGGCGGGTTCCCGATCAAATAAGGACAGCAAGCTTGGATGCGATCAGCTGGTTTATTACATCTCCACAGGAACAACTTAGCCCGCTTTCAAGCCCCCCTTTTATAGTCAAGCTGGCGAGCCTTCAGCCAATCCCTGTCTGAGGATTCTCCCGCCGCTTCCGTCTTTGACCAATACATGGTGAGTGCGTGCGGAGCTGTCAGCTTGCAGCTGTTTATTGGTAGCCACATGTGGAGCTGTCAGCGGTAACCGTGTGTGGAGCTGTCAGCTGTCAAAGAACTGTCAAACTTCCGTTAATCATTAAATGCTCTTTTAAACTCATATAGTACATCCCTTCCCCCCCCCCCAAATAATTAAACAGTTAACTTATTTACAAGGTCTGTTGTACAATATTCTTTTTAGCCGGACTCTTGGCTCCCGGTGTTGTGATTCAGGGTCAGCCTGTGGGTTTGGCAGTTGGGTCGGACGATTCAGAGGAGGAGGAGGAGGAGGAGGGGTTTGGAGAGCCTGCAGAGGACAGTTCTGAGGCTTCGCAGAGCTCTCAGCCAGGCCCCTCCCATCTGGTTACTACGCAGACCCAGCTGTGTGAGCCTGACAGTGTGGATGAAGATGACCCACAGCTGGCCCTGTTCAAGGATGCCCGATGCAGGAGGCAGTCAATCAGGAGTAAACAGAGGAAGGCAATGGGGCACCTCGGAAGGAGGCAGAGAGAAGCCATGCCTTGAACTGTTTAGAAGGGGAATGTGTGGGAGGGCTGGTTTGCTGAAGGCAACCATTTGAATAGCTCCTGTTTTAGTGGTTCATCTTTTGTTTTGCTCAGTTTGCTCTGTTTTGGATCTGTTTTGTGTAAATAAATTTGGCGGGCTTACTTTCAGCCTTTTGCCTTTTCTGCAGGGCCAGTAGTAGGCTGGAACAGAACACCCGGGCCATACATAGTCTTTCAAATATGCAGGTGGTTTTCCCATTCTGTTGGAGTGTCTTAGGGAAATGTCAACAGTATTTTCCCCGGAGTCTTTACTTCTTTGGAGGTTTGAAGCAGCCCTGGGTTTTGCTCCTAACAGAGGGGTTTCCCCAGGGTCTGGGGGATTTTCAGGTTCCTCTTGCTGGAACGTCTCCTGGGTGCTGGGGTTAAGGGTGTCTGGTTCTCTTGAACCTAGTTTATTTATTTATTTATTTATTTATTTTTGGGACTTATATGCCGCCCTATCTCCCGAAGGACTCAGGGGGGCTAACAACAATAAAAACAACAATACAAAAGTTAAAAGAAATTAAATTAACAGCCCCAAAATAAATTAACTAAACAATTTAAAAATTAAAACATTTTAAAAACCCGTCATCAATCCAGGTCAGCCTGATGAAAAAGGAAAGTTTTGAGGTTGCGGCGAAAAGACCGGAGATCCGGGGCCATCCAGAGCTCAAGGGAGAGTTGGTTCCACAGGGCTGGCGCTCCCACAGAGAAGGCCCTCCCCCTGGGGGTCGCCAGCCGACATTGTCTAGCCGACGGCACCCTGAGGAGGCCCTCTCTGTGTGAGCGCACTGGGCGATGGGAAGTCATCCCTGGCAGCAGACGGTCCTGCAAATATCCCGGGCCTAGGCTATGTAGGGCTTTAAAGGTAAGTACCAGCACCTTAAATCTCACCCAGAAGACAACCGGTAACCAATGCAGCTCACACAGGAAGGGTGTAATATGGGAGTATCGGGATGCTCCCATCACAACCCGCGCGGCCGCATTCTGCACCAGCTGGAGCCTCCGGGTGGTCTTCAAGGGCAGACCCATGTAGAGAGCATTGCAGTTGCTCTTCAGGGGCTAGAGGATGGTTATTTGATCCTCTTTTTCTTAACTGATCTAAATGTCGTCTAAACTGACGGCCCCCTTCCCCCTCAACCAGATATGAGATAGGCCCTGTGCGAAGAATAACCACCGCTGGTAGCCATTTGTTTCCAAGTCCAAAATTTTTGGCCCACACATAATCCCCAGTGTTGAATTGTCTGGAAGGGACTGGGAGCTCCGTCTCAGATGCCACCCTGTGCGGGTGCAGCCTGTCCAGTTTAGTGACCAGACGGCGGCCCCACGTAATTCAGAAGGGCTCTTGCCAGTGGCTGTGCAGGGGGTAGAGTGCTGCACTAAAAGGAACTGTGCCAAACGTTGGTGCCAGTTGCCAGAGATGATGCATCATAATGCGTCTTTCGTTGTCCTGACCATGACTTCTGCCAGGCCGTTAGTGGATGGCCGGAAGGGAGCCGAGGTGATATGTTTAATCAAGTTGCCCCTGGTGAAAATCTGGAAATCGGCAGACGTAAATTGTGGTCCATTGTCTGAGACTATGATATCAGGGAGACCGTGCATAGCAAAGAGCCCCCTTAGTGCTTGTACAGTGCTAGCTGTGGTTAGGCTTTTGACTGGGATGACCTCTAGCCACCTTGAGTAACTATCCACTACGATGAGGAACAGTTGTTCCTGGAAGGGTCCAGCAAAATCAATGTGGATTCTTGACCAGGGGTTCTGAGCTGATTCCCACTTATCTAGGGGTGCGTGTGGTGGCGCTGGTCTGGACTGCTGACAAGGGTGACATCCGGCTACGTGTTCTTCTATGTGTTTGTCCAACCCAGGCCACCAAAAGTAGCTACGTGCTAACGCCTTCATCTTTACTATGCCTGGATGACCTTCATGCAATGCTAAGAGGGCTCTGGCCCTGTGTTTTTCCGGAATGACCACCCTGCTACCCCATAAGACACACCCTAGGTGTGTGGATAGCTCATTTTTCCTAATGAAATAGGCCTGGAATTCAGGCCCAGGACTCTGGCCTTGCCAGCCGGAGGTTGTCCAAGCTAATACCCTGCTGAGGATTTTGTCTGTGATTGTTGCTGAGGCAATGTCCTTTACTTGCAGGGGGCAATCAGGCAGTTCTTCGATGGCCAAAATTTGTCCCCCAGGTGCTGGGTCTGGGTCAGTATTGGGTAAGGGCAGTCTGCTTAACCTGTCAGCATGATACATTTCCTTACCCGGTTTGTAAAGTAATTTGAATGAATATGCTGATAAAAATGTAGACCAGCGCAGGACCCTTGGGGACAGAATTTGAGGGGTTTGTTTATATATGGTAAATAGTCCTAACTAGGGTTTGTAATCTGTAAAGATCATGAATTCCCTGCCATATAAATAATCATGGAATTTGCCTCCTTGTCAATTTGGGCGTAATTCCTTTCCGCCTTAGATAATGTCCTGGAGTAGTACGCAATTGGTTTCTGGACTCCTCCTTCCTCTAAATGGCTTAGTATAGCGCCAACCTCATAAGGGGAGGTGTCACATGCTACACAGACTGGTTTGTGCTCATTATAATGGGTGATTGTTGAATTATTGGATAATAAATCTTTTAGGTCCCTGAAACAGTTTTCATGGAGAGTTGAACACTCCCAAGGGGTTTTCTTATCCAGTAGTCTGTGTAAGGGCTCTGCTCTAGCTGCTTTCATGGGGAGGAAGGTATGATAAAAATTTAAGAGCCCCAAGAAAAATGTAGTTCTGCTTTATTTTTAGGTGTTGGGGCCCTTTTGATAGCTAATACCTTAGATTCAGTCGGATGGATTCCTTGAGTATCTATCCTATACCCCAGGAATTCTGTGGATGTCACCCCTATTGAACATTTTTCTTTTTTAAGCTTTAATCCAGCAACACGAAATCTGCTGAGCACCCTTTGCAGTCTCTGCCAATGCCTCTTCCTTTTCACCCGCAATTAGGATGTCATTAAAGTAAGGAAACACCCCTGGGATGCCTTTCATAGTTTGCTCCATGATTTCCTGGAAGATACTAGGAGCAACAGAAATGCCAAACTTCAGTCTGTGAACTTTGAAAGCCCCGCGGTGTGTCACGATCATCTGCGCATCTGCCGTCTCCCTGGTAACAGGGAGCTGCAAGTAAGCATGCGCGAGATCTAACTTTGCAAAGATGGTGCCGGACTGAATTGTGGAGAGGACGTGCTTCATTGTGGGGACAGGGTAAGCATGGGGATCAGGGCGTGGTTGAGGGTGGCCTTATAGTCTGCACAAATCCAAACCTCCCCATTTGGATTAATAGGGGTGACAATAGGGGTCTCCCAGGTTCCTCCCTCCACGGGTTCCAGTACCCCTAGTTTTACAAGGCGTTCCAGTTCGTCCTCAATTTTTTGTTTGAGGGCGAATGGAACCCTTCTGGCCTTAATTCTAACAGGGAGGATGTCAGGCTTTAATTTTAGGGAGATAGGGGGCCCTGTGTATTTCCCCAGGGAGCTATTGAATACGTCTGCAAATTGTTTGCAGACGGATTCAAGGCTTTTGGCCTGGGTAAAATGGACTCCTCCTAGCCATATACCCAAAGCCTGAAACCAATTGAGTCCCACTAAACTGGCCCCGTTCCCCTGGGTGACTAATACTTCTAGTGGTCCCCGGAATCCCTTGAAGCTAACCGTTAGTGTAGCAATCCCTTTCAGTTTATTTATTTATTTATTTATTTGTTTATTTATTTTATTTATTAAAATTTTATACCGCCCTTCTCCCGAAGGACTCAGGGCGGTGTACAGGGCAATAAATATCGAAATATAAATACAAAAGTTAAAAAGGATTAAATAATTATGCCCAATATAATACAACAATTAAAACTATGTTAAAATCAAATCCAAACCCCAAACCCATCAGACCAGGCCGGATTGTTCAAATAGATAGGTTTTCAGATCACGCTGGAAGGAGCGAAGGTCCGGGGCCATCCGGAGCTCAACCGGCAAGCGGTTCCACAAATCTGGCGCACCCACAGAGAACGCCCTCCCCCTGGGGGCCACCAATCGACATTCTCTGATCGGAGGCACCCTGAAGAGGCCCACTCTGTGGGAACGCACTGGACGGAGGGAGGTTGACGCCAGCAGCAGGTGCTGCCGTAGGTAATCCGGACCCATGCCATGTAGGGCTTTATTGGTCATTATCAGCACTTTGAATCTCACCCGGAGGGCAACTGGCAGCCAATTCAGCTCGCGGAGCAGGGTTGTAACATGGGAGTATCAAGAGACCCCCGACACCACTCGCGCGGCTGCATTCTGCACCAGTAGAAGCCTCCAAGTGGTCCTCAAGGGCAGCCCCATGTAGAGAGTGTTGCAGTAGTCCAAACGAGAGGTCACGAGTGCATGAGTGACTGTACACAAGGCATCCCGGTCTAGATAGGGCCGTAACTGGCGCACCAGGCGAACCTGGGCAAAGGCCCCCCTAGTCACAGCTCCTATATGATCTTCTAAGGAGAGCTGCGAATCTAGGAGGACCCCCAAGTTGCGAGCCCGATCTACAGGGGGTAATAACTCACCCCCCCATATTAAGAGATGGAATAATCTGCGTTTAATTGGGGCCTGCTGAAAGTCAGCCAATTTCATATTGGTGAATTTCAGGGGAATCCTCCGCTTGCTGTGGCCACAGATTGTGTTATAGGTCTCCTTTGAAATTATGGAGACTGAGGACCCAGAGTCCACCTCCATTTCGCAAGGGACTCCTTGCCAATGGACTATTATTTTTATCTTGGGCCTCAGCAACTGGTGGACATTTAATCGGCTGTCTGGTTTCCTTAGCCAATGAGTGGTCTGTAGTAAGAGCCAGGGGGGGCTATGTGCAGGGAGGGTACAGTTTTGTCGTACCTGGCAGGGATGATTCCAGGTCATCCTCGGTTCTGGCTGCGACAGACGGTGGTCTTGCCACACTCATGGCATTTGGCATTTCTGAACTTGCATGATGCCCGTGGGTGGGCTGCCCCACAACTGGCGCATCTCTGTTCTGAACTTGTTGTACGGGTGCTTTGGTAGTTAGATGTCTGTGGTCTGTTTGGTCCTCTTCCAGCACTGCACTGTGCCTGAGGTTTTTTGAAGTTTTGTTGGATTACATCGACTCCATTGTCGGGTTCTGTGGCTTCTTCGTCGCTTTCTGTAGAATTACTGTGGTGGATTGACCCATTGGGCCTGTTGGTGGGCCGATCTAGGGTCTCCTCGTGAGCAGTCTCATGCGCTCGGATCTCGCTTACGACCTCTGTGAGGTTCATTGTCGGTTTGGTGACAATTTTTCTTTGGAGCCGCTTGTCTAGGAGTCTGAGGACGATCTGGTCCCAGATCCTGTCTTCCAGGTCCGGAAAGTGGCACCAGCGAGCGGCGTGTCGTACAGCTGCGACGAAGTTGGTTGTGGCTTCGCCAGGATGTTGGGTCCGCTGGGCGAACAGAAGTCTCCAGTATAATTCAGAGCATGCCGGTATGAAATGTTTGTTCAGTAAGTCAGTCAGCTCCGCATATGGGACGGTGTTGACTGAGACCGGGTTACACAGTCCAGCGGTGACATCGTAGATGGCTGGTCCGCTGAGGCAGAGTAAATCAGCAGCCTTCAAGCGGTCTTCAACTATTTTGTTGAATAGTAGGTAGCCTTCTACCTGCCCCAAGTGTGATTCCCATCGCTCTGGGTATTTGATGTCAAATTCTCTAATCTGTCCCAATGAAGTCATGCTGTCCTGGTGAGTACTGCTTCGTGGATTCTTTGGGGTTTATTATCCCCAGTGACTTCAGCTAGTGATAGTCAGCTCATGACTCAGCTCAGTAGATAGCTCCATGAAGCAGTACCACCCTCGTTGCCAGATCTTAGGCGGGTTCCCGATCAAATAAGGACAGCAGGCTTGCATGCGATCAGCTGGTTTATTACATCTCCACAGGAACAACTTAGCCCACTTTCAAACCCCCCTTTTATAGTCGAGCTGGCAAGCCTTCAGCCAATCCCCGTCTGAGGATTCTCCCGCCGCTTCTGTCTTTGACCAATCCGCGGTGAGTGCGTGCGGAGCTGTCAGCTCGCAGCTGTTTATCGGTAGCCGCATGTGGAGCTGTCAGTGGTAACCACGTGTGGAGCTGTCAGCTGTCAAAGAACTGTCAAACTTGCATTAATCGTTAAATGTTCTTTTAAACTCATATATTACACTAAGCTTGTCCCTTGCTGTTTTGTTCTCATTCCTGTTTTCTGTTATCTTCTTACTTGGAATCCCCTAATGAATTCACCCAAACACCCACTACCGAGTGGCCCCCCAGACATTCTGCTTAGTTACACTGTTAAGAAATCCTGTATTTTTAAAAAAGTGTTTCCCAGGGGGTAGAATTATGCTTACTTGGTGGTGTGCAGGAAAAATACCAATTTTAATAGATCAAGCTTCTTGAATGAGAAGCGAAACGTCGTCTTCTTCAGGGAAAAAAAGTCCAGTTACCTTTTGAAAAGCACATTTGGGCCAGTAGGAAATATTTTGGTGTTTAAATTGAAGATCAGGGCCATTGGACCTAGGAATTTTTGCCAGCGCAGTGGCAGATAAAGCTAAAGTTGAGAAGAAAAAGAATATATACATATATAAAATTTCTGTTTCACTGATTTTGCAGATTTAATATGGATGTACCTGCCTATCACATTACTTCTCTTCAGGGCAAGCAGTACTATGCAGAGTGGAGAAAAAGAATAAGGAATAGACAGCTATACAAAATTAAAGGCATGAGACTGGAAAAAGTAAACTAAATTTAGCTTACCTCAATAACATTCATTACTTGTCTCCAAACATCTCCATCCTTGTAAACCATTCTCCTTTCTGTATATCCGTACGGATTTATGTCTTTTGTTTTTAATCTGTTGCTTTTATTTTTTTTAGAAGCTCATCGAGTTTCATTCAGCATCACTTTTTTCAGTTTTCCCCTTCTTCCCGATTGATGTATTCTTTCATGTATTTTTATTTATTTGTTTATTTTTATTTTAATCCCATTTATATCCCGCCCTTCTCCGAAGACTCAGGGCGGCTTACAATTTAAAGCACAAATCAATGTGCTTAGCAATAGCCTTCATTCTATGTATATGCCTGCTTATTAAGGCTTTCGCCCCCCCCCCCCTCCAAGCGGCATTATTACAAAGTCAGCTTATTGCCCCCAACAATCTGGGTCCTCATTTTACCTACCTTGGAAGGATGGAAGGCTGAGTCAACCTTGAGCCTGGTGGGATGCGAACCTGCACTAATTGCAGGCAGCTGGTGTTTGACTTCAGGTCTTTCTCTTTATATGACCAAACTATTCCAATATCCTTTTGCACTTGTATATTCAGCACATTATTTACTCTCTCTATTTCACCATGCACACACTTCCTAAGAATCACACTCCTGTGCACAGAACTTACTTTTATGTTTCTTCTGAGAAACCCAAATCTCAGTTCCATAACAAAGAGCCGAAGCAAGCTCTTATATACTACACAGCTGTGTTCACTTATTGCGACAAACATTTGTTCTTCAAAGTAGACTGTATGTTATGACTTTCTTTTTACTAGCATTTCTGCTATTTAAAATATTTCGATACATTTCCCTAGGTTTATTTATTTGCTTTACTATTTTACATTTTTCACCAAACTTACAATTGTTCATTTTCCTTATCCAAAACAATTTACAGTGATTCATTAATTTTCAGATTCATGCTTCAGGTTGAGTCATACAGTCTTCTGACATTGCGATATTCAGGATGCAATTTCCTACAGGCTGCGAAATAAGAGTTTTATGACAGCTAGCATAAATTTTCACATGTTGCAGCATATTTAAATATTTAAAAAGCTGGGTGGAATTGCTAACACTTCAGAAGATAGACTCAAGATTCAGAAGGATCTTGATGGACTTGACCACTGGGCCAAATCCAAGAAGATGCAGTTCAGTGGCGAGAAGAGTAAGGCCTGCACTTAGACAGGAAAAAACAAATGCACAGGTTTAGAATAGGTGGTACCTGGCTCAATAGTGCCTATGACACGGATCTAGGTGTTCTAGTACAGGGCTTTTCAACCTTTTCACCCATTGTACCACTTTTAGGATAAGGCAATATCCAAGTGCCACCAGTCGCCCAGCAAAAACTTGATCAAAAAAAATAATGATAAAGTACAGGTAGTCCTTGACTTACAACAGTTCGCTTAGTGACTGTTCAAAGTTATAATGCCACTGGAAAAAGTGACTTATGACCATTTTTCACACTTATGACCGTTGCAGCATCCCCAGGGTTATGTGATTTACATTCAGATGGTTGGCAACTGATTCATATTTATGATGGTCACATTGTTCCAGGGTCATGTGATCGCCTTTTGCAACCTTCTGACAAGCAAAGTTGTGGGAAAACCAGATTCATTTAACAACGATGTTACTAATTTAATCTCTTTCTCTCCCTCTCTTTCTCTCTCTCCCTCTCTCTCTTTCTCTCTCTCTCCCTCTCTCCCTCCCTCTTTCTTTCTTCTCTCTCTCCCTTTCTCTATTGCTCTTTTCCCCCCTCTCTCCCTCTCTTTCTCTCTCTCCCTCTCTCTCTATTTCTCTCTCTCCCTCCCTCCGTCCCTCTTTCTTTCTTCTCCTCTCTCTCTCCCTCTTTCTCTCCCTATCTCTTTCTCTCTCCTCTCCCTCTTTCTTTCTCTCCTTCTTTCTCTTTCTCTCCCTCTCTCCCTCTTTTTCTCTCCCTTTATTTCTCTCCCTCTCTCTATCTGCCTCCCTCTCTCCCATTGTCCCTTCCTTCCTTCTTTCCTTCCTTCCCTCCCTCACTCTCATTGTCCCTTCCTTCCTTCCTTCCTTCCTTCCTTCCTTCCTTCCTTCCTTCCT
>JAKJMR010001136.1:401493-449944 GCA_024449315.1 Daboia siamensis
AATAATAATAATAATAATAATAATAATAATAATAATAATAATAATAAACAATACCTAGGTATATCGGAAGCAGATAACATCTTGAATGGAAAAGTCAAAGAGTCAACACAAAAGGAATACATCAGGGGAGTCTGTAAAATATTAAAATCAAAGCATACATAATTAAAGCTATTAATACATGGGCAGTCCCAGCTGGAATTATCAACTGGACTTTGGCTGAATTGGAAAACCTAGATCGGAAGATGCGTAAACTTTTGAATATGCACCATGCTCTACATCCACGAAGTGACATCGACAGGTTGTACCTGCCAAGAAAAATAGGGGGCAGAGGGCTATTGTAAATCCACCAAACTGTAGAAGAAGAAAAAGGAAGTTTGAATGACTATGTGAATCAAAGTACAGAAAAACTGCTGCAGGCTGTGAAAACAGCATTATAAAAATAACAGAAACAAAGGCAGAATATAAGGAAAAATGGCTCGATGACAGATTAAATAGATGGAAAACCAAAGCTTTGCATGGAGAACATTTGAAAAACATTGAAGGAAAATGTGATAACAACTTGACATGGGCATGGCTTAAGATGGGAACCATCAAGAAAGAAACAGAAGGCTTAATACTGGCTGCTCAAGAACAAGCACTACAAACTAATGCCATGAAAGCAAAGATACAAAAATCTACTGACAATCCAAATTGCCAACTTTTCAATGACAAAGTTGAAACTATTTCACATCTAATATGTGAGTACAGCAAAATTGAGCAAACTGATTACAAAGCTAGACATGACCGAGTTGCTAAATTAATCCACTGGGCATTGTGTAAAAAATACGACTTGCCTGTGTCTGAAAAGTTGTGGGAACATAGGGTGGAAAAAGTTGTTGAGAATGAGAGGGTGAAGATCTTGTGGGACTTTCGAATACAGACAGATCGCCATTTGGAACACAACACGCCAGATATTGCAGTTGTAGAGAACTGAAGCGTACAGCTGATTGATATTGCTGTACCAGTAGATGCCAGAGTCAAAGAAAAAGAACTGGAAAAAATTATGAAATATCGCAACCTGGCCATCGAAACTGCGTGATTATGGATGAAACGTGTAACAGTGATACCATTGTCACTGGGGCACTGGGAACTATGTCCAAAAACTTTACAAAACACATCAAGAAATTGCAACTTGCTGCAATAACTCCAGCAAAGCTGCAAAAAAACTGCGCAACTTGGAACATCTTACATTTTAAGGAGGTACCTGGTTGATACCTAGGATGCTGGCAGCAACCCGTATCAACCATCAGCACCAGTCAATTTGAATGTTCACTTAAATACAATAATACATTTTCAAACTTTTCAGCTAGTGGTGATGAAACATTCATCAGGAATAGGTGCATTTCATCTTATACATGAATAATCTCAATAATGTTTCACCTCTTGACAGCCAATGTACTTCTGTATGAAAGAGAAGAGTGCTGTGCTCAGAATCTAAATACTTGCATAATTGTTGGAATAAACAATGGCTGACTTTTGATGAAATTTATTATTTTTGCAGCATCCTCCAAAATCTCATGTAACAATGGGCTCATCTGTTTAGAAGCTACAGCATGTCTATGCAAGATGCAATGATTTGAAACAATGGAACTGTTTCTTGTCTTAGCTAGTGCTATCACACCCAAAGCTCTTCCTGTAATTGCTGCTGCACAATCAGAACAAATTACTACACACCAAGTCCATAATAGTCCATGTTCACTGAAAAAATTGTCAATTATTAAATATTTTTCCCCCAGTCATTCTGCCAGGTAATGGGCGGCAAAATAATACATGTTCCAATATATTGTCCGAATCAGGATCACGCACAAAAACAATTGCACTTCTCCAGTGATGGCAGGTTTTTCGTCCAATTGAAATGCAATTTTTTCTGCTGCTGTGATCTTTTCCACCACTTCCTGAATAACATCTTTGGCCATATTTTGTATTCATCTTTGGACGGGGTTATCAGAACATGGAATATTATGAATAGCATCAGCCATTTTTTCATCAAAGAGAATTGAAGCAATTGCAATGGCAGAAGGAACCACAACCACAACTATGTGAGGCTTTTGTCGTTTAGTTGCTATCAAGGACAATTCATAAGATGCTTCCAGACACTTTTTCGAGATGGTTGTGGACTAAAGTAACACAGCGTTTTATAAATTCGTTTCTCTTCTTCACAAAAAATTCTACTGGCTTTTTGGTATTCTCTTTATGTTTTATTGTAAAATGTCTCTGGAGCAAAGAAGGCTTCATGGAATATTTGGATAATGCAAACAGGAAGCTTCTGATCATTTTCTTCCACAAAATAAAATCCAAACTTCAAATAATCTTCACTGTAGTTTTGATTCAGTGCCAGTTGTAATTTCTTCAGTGGTGGTTCCTTTGCTGAATCGCTTTCCCTTTGCACTGATGAAAGTATGATGAATTTCTCCATATTTATTAATATGCACCAGTACCTTGGTGGTCAAGTGGCTGGTCAGCCCTTCTTCCTTTCTCCCTCTCTCGTTCTCCTCACCCTTCTCTCACAAAAGCCTCTCTCTCTTTCTCACCCTTTGCTCTCCTCTCTTTCTCACCCTTCACTCACAACCCCCCCCTCTCATCCTTTGCTCACAAAAGCCCCTCCTCTCTCTCACCACTTTGCTCACAAAAGCCCCCCCCTCACCCTTCGCTCATAAAAGCCCCCCCCCCAACCCTTCGCTCACAACAGCTCCTGTCAATCTACGAACTCTACTGCCTTTAGAACTGCTGCGTGCTTCTAGCTTGCCAACAGATGCGGGGGGGGGGGGGGGGGGGGGGGAGAATTTTGAATCCAGGGGGGTCCTTATCATCACGAGACCAGAAGTTTTGTTTTAGTGAACTAAAGTGCCTTCTTGTAACAATTACCAGGAGATGTATTGGACAATGTGACCCAAATTGTCAGAGAGGAGAGGACATTCGTTCTTTAACGAATGTCCTTTAGCTTTCACTTTGAACCTGCCGTAATGATTCTGCTCATTAAATATTACATTAGAGTAATTAATAGCTCTGGTGTTTTTCTTAGTTGGGCTTTTCAGCTGGAGGTTGACCGACACTCTCACCCTTCACTCACAAAAGCCCCTCACTTCTCTTTCTCACCCTTCGCAAAAGCCCCCTTCACATACCCGCCGACAAAAGCCCCTTTCTCTCTTTCTCATTTTTCACTCACAAGAGCCCCCCTGCTCTCTCTCATATTCTAAACTCACAAAAGCCTTTCACTCTCGCTCTCACCCTTTGCTCACAAAAGTCCCTCTCGCAAGCACTCTCTTCATCGCTTCGCTCACAAAATCCTCTTCTCTCTCTTTCTCCGTGTTTTTTTTTTTCTCTCCTGCCAAAAACTGTTCCTTTTATAGCCTCTCCTCTCCACCCTTCTCCTCCTTTTCCAGGTACACCGGAAGCTCCGATCAGCATGTAGCCATGCGTGCTGATCCTAGAGCTTCTGCCAAGCCCTGACAGACTGCAGTTCCAACTGATCTCCTCTAGGCCTGTGCAGTGCCGCTTTAGCTCATTTCCTCCCTTGCTACACTTGCCTTGGGTCGCATACCACCTGCCAGGTGCTTAAGTACTACCGGTTGAGGAAAAACTGCAAAGCTACTTCTCCAAAGATTATTGGCAAACTGCAAGGGAGTATGGAAATCGCAGGAACTGGCTCCTGCCAATGGGAAACTGCCCATTGCAAAACTCTTATGTTCACCATTTTCTTTGGAGCAGCTACTGAGCTAAATTGAATTGGATCAACTTGCAAAGATTCCATAAATTCAACTGCATCAGAGACACCCAGAAATGTAGCACTGCCTGCAGATCATTTGTTGCAGAAAGGGGTTGTGCTCCTTAATGATTAAGTGGCTATAAAGAAGACAGTAATAGCTGTGAGAAAATGGAAGTGGGCTCAGCACAAGTTGACATGTCCTACAGTTTGCTGAACAATGCTGAAGTTAGGCCTTATTAACACCTGTGTTTTACACCTGGCAGTATGAATTCAAAGCCAAAAGTATAAAGAAGAAGAAGGTGAATCTGTTGGTATCTGTAGAAGGTGTGAAAGTGGTACTAAAGAAGAAGAAGAAGAAGGTAGGTTCTTGATTTCTAAAACGTTCACCCTGTAGTACAGTTAAAAAAAAATCCACCTTTTCTGGATGTGCTATTAGAGCCATCAACTTTAGCTAAAATAAATTCTGGAGCTTCCCTCCCCCTGTGTAACAAATGTGGGCATGTAATATACTTCTCTCTCTCTCTCTCTCTCTCTCTCTCTCTCTCTCTCTTTGTGTGTGTGTGTGTGTGTGTGTGTGTGTGTGTGAGAGAGAGAGAGAGAGAGAGAAATCATATTTCCCAATAGCAAAGCCAAAACAAACCCAAGTATTAATTAAATAAATTTCTGATTTAAATTGATTTCCTATGAATTAAAGAAACTTAAAATAAATTTATCCCCCTCTGCGTATACTGTATCAACTGTCAACTGTTTCTCTTACTGCTCTCATATAGAAAAACATATCACACTTAAAATACTGCATCCAGTTTTGTTCACCATATTATAAAAAAGATGTAGAGACTCTGGAGAGAGTGCAGAAAAGAGCAACAAAGATGATTAGGAGGCTGGAAACTAAAACATATGAAGAATGTCTGCAGAAATTGGGTTTGTTTCATTTAGTGAACAGAAGGACTGGGGGTGACATGAACAGTGTTCCAATATTTGAGGGGCTGCCACAAAGAAGAGAGGGTCAACCTATTTTCCAAAGCACCAGAAAGACAAGACAAGAAACAATGAATGGAAACTAATCAAGCAATCTAGAACTAAGAAAAAAATTCCTAACAGTGAGAACAACTAACCAATGAAACAGCTTGCCTTCAGAAATTGTGGGTGCTCCATCATCTGAGGCTTTTAAGAAGAAACCAGACAGCCACTTGTCTGGAATAGTATAGGTCTCCTGCTTGAACAAGGAGTTGGACTAGAAGACCTTTAACGTCCCTTCGAACTCTTTTATTCTGTTATTCTTTTTTCTGGTCAGTGGAATAGCACAAGGGTGGGGGAGCAGGGAAAACTGGATATGGATAGAGCGAAATGACTGGGATGAGGGAAGGGAAGAAGGTAATTAGAAAAGGAAGGAAAGAAAAGAAAGAGAAAACCTCCCCAGGCATTGCCAAAAGGATTAAAATTAATTAGACAAACAGCAGGGATGAACCCAGCTGGTTGGGGACAGATAATCTTCAAAGGCTTTCCTGCTTTTCAGCTGCAGAGTATGCAGTCATATTCAGCAATATTTTCCATTCTCAGTGAATGTGAGGACCACCTCTCCCAGGACAATGTAGCTATGGAAGAGCTTGGCCCCTTAGTAATACTGTCTAAAGGACATTCATAAAGGTTATGTCACTCAGTGAAGCATCTGTCCTGCTTATACACAGCTCTCTTTTACAGAAGAAAGAGTGGGACGGGGATGAGAACAAGCTGCTGGTGATGCATGACCCTATCTACAGGTAAGAGATGTGAGTGAGGAAAGCACACAGGTTAACAGCATCATTATTGGCCTTTGGGAGAAGGAAAGGTTAACTAGCAGTGTGCATATTATAGGCAAGTCTCCAATGACTTAGACAAGGTTCTGTTTTGTAGATGGGGCTATTGAGAGCAATAGCAATAGCACTTGGACTTATATACCCAGTGCTTTTTTTGTAAAAGAAAAAGGTGCCGGAACTCACACATGTCGCACAACCTGCCTTGCCTACCCTACAAGGTTCCATCCAAAAAAGGTGCCAGAACTCCGTTCTGAGCGTTCTATGAGAAAAAAAAGCCCTGTATATACCACTTCATAGTGCTTTATAGAACTCTCTAAGTGGTTTACAGAGTCAGCATATTCCCCCAACAATCTGGGTCCTCATTTTACCAACCTCAGAAGGATGGAAGGCTGAATCGACCTTGAGTGGGTCAGGATCAAACTCCTGCAATGCTGCATTTTAACCACCATAACTCTTAGAGGGTTTAAAGAAGAAGGTAGAAAGTGCTGGTAGAGAGCTGATCATCCCATGGGTTTGTCTCTCTTTTCCCCAGGTCATTTTGTTCCAAGTTGTATGATATTTGCACACAGTCCAGAATGAATCCAGATTGGGACCTGAGACTAGACTAGCAATTGGCAGAGGTTTCTAGGTCTTGATGTGACAGTGACAGCACTTTGAAGGATAGTCCCTATTTCAGTCTTCTCTTTTCACTAATCCAACTTCATGCTTTACAATATGAGCACTGTACATGCAGAAGTATTTGTGAGATGGAATTCTGGAATTCAGATTATAATTCTATCATGTTGCAGCTATAGCCTGCATGACAGAAAATAATAATTGGTAATTGACCGTGTGTGCATTTTAAGTATCAACCAGTTCACTAAACAGAAATGGCTAGCATTGGAATATTATTCCTGTCTATTAATCATATTAGCAGATGGTAATAATGTATCATGATTAATAAACTATCTGCTTAGAAAAGAGTGCACAAGTGGTAGAGCAAGGAAAAGGAATAAACTGCACAATAGTAATAATGTAAAGATACTATTATTTATATATGCCAGTATTAATTACAATCGATCAATGAAAACCCATACCTTGACTTGGCTGTCTTTTCTCCAAGACAATGATAGACTAGCCTGTTTCCTGTGTGGTATGTATACATGCACATATAGAGTCAGGTCCAGAAATATTGGGACATCGACACAATTCTAACATCTTTGGCTCTATACACCACCACAATGGATTTGGAATGAAACAAACACAATGTGCTTTAACTGCAGACTGTCAGCTTTAATTTGAGGGTATTTACATCCACCTCGGGTGAACGGTGTAGGAATTACAACAGTTGGCATATGTGCCTCCCACTTGGTAAGGGACCAATAGTAATGGGACAATTGGCTTCTCAGCTGTTCCATGGCCAGGTGTGTGATATTCCCTCATTACCCCAATTACAATGTGCAGATAAAAGGCCCAGAGTTCATTTCAAGTGTGCTATTTGCATTTGGAATCTGTTGCTGTCAACTCTCAAGATGAGATCCAAAGAGCTGTCACTATCAGTGAAGCAAGCCATCATTAGGCTGAAGAAACAAAACAGACCCATCAGAGAGATATCAAGAACATTAGGCGTGGCCAAAACAACTGTTTGGAACATTCTCAAAAAGAAGGAACGCACCGGTGAGCTCAGCAACACCAAAAGACCCGGGAGACCACGGAAAACAACTGTGGTGGATGACCGAAGAATTCTTTCCCTGGTGAAGAAAACACCCTTCAAAACAGTTGGCCAGATCAAGAACACTCTCCAGGAGGTGTGTCAAAGTCAACAATCAAGAGAAGACTTCACCAGAGTGAATACAGAGGGTTCACCACAAGATGTAAACCATTGGTGAGCCTCAAAAACATGAAGGCCAGATTAGAGTTTGCCAAATGACATCTAAAAAAGCCTTCATAGTTCTGGAACAACATCCTATGGATAGATGAGACCAAGATCAACTTGTACCAGAGTGATAGGAACAGAAGAGTATGGAGAAGGAAAGGAACTGCTCATGATCCTAAGCATACCACCTCATCAGTGAAGCATGGTGGTGGTAGTGTCATGGTGTGGGCATGTATGGCTGCCAATGGAACTGGTTCTCTTGTATTTATTGATGATGTGACTGCTGACAAAAGCAGCAGGATGAAGTCTGACGTGTTTCGGGCAATATTATCTGCTCACATTCAGCCAAATGCTGCAGAACTCATTGGACGGTGCTTCACAGTGCAGATGGACAGTGACCCAAAGCATACTGCAAAAGCAACCAAAGAGTTTATGAAGGGACAGAAGTGGAATGTTATGCAATGGCCAAGTCAATCACCTGACCTGAATCCCACTGAGCATGCATTTCACTTGCTGAAGACAAAACTGAAGGGAAAATGCCCAAGAACAAGCAGGAACCGAAGATAGTTGCTGTAGAGGCCTGGCAGAGCATCACCAGGGATGAAACCCAGCGTCTGGTGAGGTCTATGCGTTCCAGACTTCAGGCTGTGATTGTCTGCAAAGGATTTGCAACCAAGTATTAAAAAGGGAAAGTTTGTTTTAGGATTGTTATTCTGTCCCATTACTATTGGTCCCTTACCAAGTGGGAGGCACATATGCCAACTGTTGTAATTCCTACACCGTTCACCTGAGTTGGATGTAAATACCCTCACATTAAAGCTGACAGTCTGCAGTTAAAGTACATTGTGTTTGTTTCATTCCAAATCCATTGTGGTGGTGTATAGAGCCAAAGATGTTAGAATTGTGTCGATGTCCCAATATTTCTGGACCTGACTGTAGTTCTACTGTTTTTGCAGGATATTTTATGTGTCCCATGATTCCCAGGACCTGAAGATCTTCAGTTATATTGCAAGGGATGGTTCCAGTAACACCTTCCACTGTAACGTTTTCAAGTCAAAGAAAAAGGTACGTTGCAAATTGGCAAGTTATACGCTTAGGGCCTCTTATAAATCCTTCTAATAACTGAAGGTCATCATCCCACTCTGTGGATATTGTGCATAGTTTGTATCTCTATTTTCCTGGAGCCTATTTACATGGGAATTGTAAAAAGGTTTGCAGTATTTTCTTCTCCTTAGGTAGAGGAGAATAGGTGCTGGGGAAGGAGCTTCTTTGTACTTTCTAAACCACTCACATAGACCACATAGGAGCCGTGACCAGGGGGGCTTTTGCCCGGGTTCGCCTGGTGCGCCAGTTGCGACCCTACCTGGACCGAGATGCACTACGCACAGTCACTCATGCACTCATGACACAACTGACAGAGAAATCTTTACTTTTACCTTTTATTCTTAAAAAAAAAAAAAACCATTTAAACCTAAATGACACCATAACTTTTATGACAGTTATTATTTGCTCTCTGGGGATATAATGTAGGAATGGCCACTCCAAAAATGTATTCCTTGTTAACGCCTTCATGTCTAAGTGACAAACTACATATTATTGCAAAAATGTATCTAGCTTGTTGCTTACTCAAAATTCAGAATAGTGTTATATA
This sequence comes from Daboia siamensis, assembly GCA_024449315.1. Classification (NCBI taxonomy): domain Eukaryota; kingdom Metazoa; phylum Chordata; class Lepidosauria; order Squamata; family Viperidae; genus Daboia; species Daboia siamensis. Next base: position 410,541 of record JAKJMR010001136.1, read on the forward strand.
TCTGCCTTCTGATTCAGGTAGAAGTTTATAAGAGAGTATCAGGTAAGTCTACCAGTAAATATCTGAAACAAACTCAGAAGGAACAGCTTAAAGTTGAAGTGCAGCTTCTCAGTCATTCAGTACAATATTTAATGGACTGATTTGCAAATTTAGAAAACCCATCTGTGATTCTTTCCATGTCACTAAACAGCAAGACTCCAAAGTTGTAAGGGAAGAATGTAGGAAAATAAGCTCTTCGGGAGCAGATTATCTAATTATGTTGAGACAATAGGTTGGCTACAGAAATCAGAGAAATGATTACATGGAAGAAAGTGGATTATTACCCAAATTGACACTGGTATTGTACCTAACTGAATATTAAGAGAAAGGACATAGATCTTTTCCCTCAGAAATAACTGTAGCTTGGTCTTCAGAGGGGACATTCTTATTGCCCTTTTTCTCTCTTCCTTGCAGAGTCAAGCCATGCGCATTGTTCGAACAGTGGGGCAAGCATTTGAAGTCTGCCATAAATTGAGCCTTCAGCATACACAGCAGAACGCTGATGGCCAAGAGGACAGTCATAGTGAAAAGGCCAGCGAGGATTTGGAAGCACCAGGTAAAAAGACAACAACAATGATGGGAAAGGTTCTCTTTCTATGAACAGAAAATTGAAGTCCCAGACAGACAGGAAAAGAAGTGGCAAAACTTTATCTGAGTGAAGAATGGGTTCGATGACTTGCCCAGAGCAGGTTGAAAAATGCCCTCAGCCCTCGGATACAAATTGAAAGAGTGGAGCTAATCTTTCTCTGCATGGAAATAATCTTTCTTTGTGGGCCTATTGGGACTTCACTTTTGCCTCTCCTAAACCAGATGTTAGGACCTTATCTTAGATCCTGCCTAGATTGCTGTAATAATTTTTGCTACTGATAATTTCTCATAGCCTGTGGTTTGACTGAACCTGTACCTATCAACACTACTGAGGAAACAGATATTGATGCCGTGGACACTAGTCGATCAGGGAGTGATCACTTGGAGTTTACCAGGGGAGTGACGGACCTTGACGCTGTTGGTAAAGAGATGTCTGGTCTTCTTTGCAGCAAGGTATACGTCTCCTTGTCAGTGATGCTTCTGTTCAAAGAATGCAGCTCTAGGAAGAGTGCTTGAATAACTCTGCCTTTTATAGAAACTGGCACGTGGTCCACTACCTTACAGAGCATAGGCTATCCTAATCCTGAAGTGAAAGTAATCAGGAAAATGAATCAAATGAAATACTTACGTTCCTGAACTGAAAAAAACCAATTGTTTCCTTTTCTTGCATTGTTCATGAGAAATGTATCGTTTCATTAATGGGAATTATCCATTCATATTTATTCTGTGGGAAGTATGAGAAATATCGGTCAGATGGTCGGCACTTTGGCGGGTCGAATCCCGAGTGCCGCGTAACAGCGTGAGCGCCTGTTACTTCTTCCAGCTTCTGCCAACCTAGCAATTCGAAAGCACGTAAAAATGCAAGTAGAAAAATAGGGACCACTACGGTGGGAAGGTAACAGCGTTCTGTGCGCCTTTGGCGTCTAGTCATGCCGGCCACATGACCACGGAGACGTCCTCGGACAAGCGCTGGCTCTTTGGCTTTGAAACGGAGATGAGCACCGGCCCCTAGAGTCGGAAACGACTAGCACGCATGTGCAGGGGAACCTTTACCTTTATGAGAAATATATCATTCATTGGAAATAAATCGATTCTACACAGTAGAGCCTTTCCCAAAGGAATGGTATGGTGATACATGTCAGCCCACTCCCAATGTTGATATTGGCAGGAAATAATGATATTTTAAAATCTCTGATGTTAAGATGGCTACCTACATAGATGATAAATTATATTAGCCAGAATGAGTAGAATCTGATCCTCTTGGATCGAAGCCTCTGCATCATCATGGTTGATGCTGTTACTTTTTTTTTTAATTGGGCAAAGAGAAAGTAGTATGGATGGTTTCCCCAAAACTATGGATGAGCTGGAGGAAATTGTCCTGGTTAGTGATGTTGTTGAGCTATGTAAGCACCAGAACCTCTGTGGTCTCCTTCCTAAAGTAGAGTGTAACCGTGCTTTGGTTGTGCCACTGTAGCTGCTCCTTTCTGCCTATTGGGTGGGGAAGAATTATGTTCCTGACAAATAAAAGATGTATACTGGGGTATAGGAAAGTCTAAACTGAATGCTGCATTGATCATTGCATCTGCTTTTTTTCATAGGACTTGGTTCATAAAGAGAATATCTTCATGGCTTCTCCTAAAATGCTTCTCCCTTCGTCTTCTACCCAGTTGCCTGAGCCAGAGGTTCCCCTCTCTGCTCATCACCAAATGCAGTTTCTGCAACAGCTTTTGCAGCAGCAACAGCAACAGACTCAGTTTGCGGTGGCTCAGGTTATTATCTATTTTGCAGGAAGATCTAATTGAAGAAAAGACTGCATAGAAATCCTATACAAAGTCATCTGAACTGTGTTAGTGTATGAAATGTTCCAGCCTGAGCTTGGCTAATAGTTGCCTGTTCAATTGCAGTTCTTTAGGTAGGAAATAGCAAAAGATTTAAAGGAATAGAACCCTAGATCAGCAGTTTCAGTGCCAACTTTACTGCACAGCTCTCATGGAATATCCTTTTCTTTGCTGCCAGTATATTAATGAAAATGTAAGAATATTTGGTGGTGGTTGAAACAATATACCATTTGTTTTCTTACTCATAAACCGCTCCCCTTGGAGACTGATATCACTCTGAATGTTGTTTTTATCCTTAAGCCAATATCTTGGTTTCTTTTTAGTATCTAAGATAGGGGTGTCAAACTTGCAATGCCATGTGACATTCGTAACATATCGCGACTTTTTTCCCCCCATTACCGGCAATGGGGTGGGCCCGGTTTCGCCATGACGCATCTGGCCTGCGTGCCAGCAGTTAGACATCCCTGATCTAAGGGCTCTGCAAAGTATTTGGTGGGTTGGATCTTCTCCTCAGTTTCTGCAGGCCCAAAAGACAGTTTCACTAGCTATCTCAGGGGAAGTAATCTTGAAGTATATTCAGCCTCCATTCATATCTATATTCAAAGTGTAGGGTTCTGTCAGAAAGAAAGATCTTCTGTACTGTCTACCTCTCACTGCAGCTATGTAAAACCATGTGTTTTTTTGTCTCTGTTATGCAGGTACATCTGTTGAAAGACCAATTAGCTACAGAGGCAGCTGCCCGCCTTGAGGCACAGGCCCGAGTACATCAGCTCTTGCTTCAGAATAAAGACCTTCTTCAGCATATATCACTTCTGGTAAAGCAAGTGCAGGAATTGGAGGCAAAACTGCTGGGAGTTAACACCAGTAAGAGCTCTTCCTTCTCCCGTCTATAGGAACCATTTCTTTTCCTGTCTTAGTTTTCTGTCCAGCACACATTTTCCGTTTGTCTTTAATGCTGTAATTTTTTTACAGCAAGTTATATCTGTACCAAATGTAAACTAATTGAATTGAGGAAAAGTAAAGTGTCTAGAGGAAAAAAGCAAAGGGTCTAGGGCAGGGATCTTCAAACTTGGCCACTTTAAGACTTGTGGACTTCAACTCCCAGAATTCCTCAGCCAGCCAGGGCTGGCTGAGGAATTCTGGAAGTTGAAGTCCACAAGTCTTAAAGTGGCTAAGTTTGAAGACCATTGGTCTAGGGTCTCATCTGTCTTTACTCCGAAGGGAAAATTAGCCCAACTTATCAAATGCAGCACCGTAAAAGACAGAATAGAAGTAAAATAGACACTTGTGGGTAGAAAAAGGGGTGGAGAAATAATGTTGTTTTGGAGCTTTTACCAACATAACAACGTCTCTTAAGTCATGTCCAGTTAGACTTCATTTTCCTCCAGCAACACTCTCATCATTTCTTAACACTTTTCAGGACCTGCAACTCCTCTGTGAACCACGGGGAGAGTCAAGAGCGATGGGTTGAGACAAGCCGCACAGGCATGATCTTGTCCAAATCCTTGGGTGCCCTTTGATTTCAGGATGTTAGCAAGACTTTGGGAGGACTGTGCAGCAACCCACCCCACCCACCCCCCGAGCATCCCCCAGTTCCCTCCGGAACCCATTGTGGTCTATCATTGCTAGGGGCGTATTTGAAGAGATCTGACCTCTTTGCAGAGGGGGCAGCATAAGAGAGTCTCAAGAACACCAGGGCGTGATCTGACAAGCAGGATAATGTTAGATCCCCCACCAGTTCACATTGCCATTGCTTCAATAAGAAAATCATTGTCAGACCTAACCTGGCTTGGACATTTAGGAAAGAAAGACTCTCGACTCCATTTGTAGCGAAAGGTATACTTGTACTAAAGCCAAGTTGTTACAGAATAAGCAAAGCCAGATCTGAATATTCCTGCATAAACTCAGTGGTTTTTCCTTTCTCCCAGGCTTTCCCACTTTGGTCATTTTCTTAAATGTCCAATGATATTCAAACTAGGTGATTTAGAAACAGTTCTAAAGTTTGGCATCTCTTTGGCAGGTGTTTGCATTCCATTCCCAGGTCTGTGTCCTTGGATCTCTTAGCTGTTGTCTTTGGTTGGCACTTCTAGTTCCTGTCATCACCCCCTCCCCATATTCCTCCGTTGCTACTCCCCTTTTTTATGGAAGAATGCCATCAAAGGGAAGCAAGGCTGAAGCGGTTTGATAGCAGATCTGACAATCATGAGGTCACTGTCCTGAGTCAGACCCAAGCCACCATGGTAGTCATGAACTTCTGAGCTGTTTCCAAGTTGAATCCAGTGATGGCAGGTTGAAGTCCTCCAGAATATAAGTCTAGGGAACTCCACTGCCAGCCCTGAAATGGCCTTCAGTGGCTCTGGCAGGGAAATTGCAACACAGCAGGGAGGCTGGTATGTTAGCAACAATCCCTATTGATCCCATGAGCCCAGTTTCAAAAACAGGATCTCACAACCAGAGACCTGGGGAGTAAGACCCCTGAAGGCCAAAAGAGACTCTGATGATCACTGCCACATCAGCTCTCTGAGGTCTTGGCTGGTGCCAGATCCTAAATCTGGCTGGTCATATCTCTAACAAGGGAACCCCCACTTCCAGATTCAGCCAGGTCTTGGTGATGCATGCCAGATCTCCTTGATGTGTTCTTGGATAAAGGGAGCTTTATTGACTGACCTGGCATTCACCAGGAGCTGTCGAACCTCAGGGCCTTCGAGAATATACATTGGGCCATTTCCCCCCGTAATAGCCTGCCTTCTGGCTCCCATAGCATTCCATGGCCATTGCCACTGTAACTTATTGTTCCCTCCCTTCCCCCTGGTCTCCCTCCTCTGAGAGCCAAGAGCTCTGTCATCTTCCTCCAGCCACTCTCATTCACTTCCTAAGCCATCCTGGGGAGATAGGTGAAGGAGCGAGCCCTCATAGAGGTATAGCTCAAGCTTGTAGCACCAACAGGGCTTCAGAAGGGAACTTATCAAATTTGCAGGGGAACCAATCTAGAAATAAAGGAGAAATTTCCCGACTGTGGGAACAATCAGTGGAACAGCTTGCCTTCAGAAATTGTGTGTGCTTCATCACTGGAGGTTTTTAAGAAGAGACTAGACCGCCATTTGTTTGAAACGGTATAGGGTCTCCTGCCTGAGCATCGGGTTGGACTAGAAGACCTCCAAGGTCCCTTCTGACTTTGTTATTCTGAGGGCAATCTCACCCAAGATTCTTCACCGACTCTCACTTTGGGTGGGGAGCTGCAAGTATCCATCCTAACGCAATAGCCACTCCTAGGCTTTCACCCTAGGAGCGAGGTAATCTCAACTGAAGCATGGATGGGTGGATCCTTTAGTAGCGCACCCGATCTTGCTGTGTTCTCAGTCAGGCCCAGATTATTTTATTTGTTGGAAGAAACTCATGAAAACATAGCCAGATTAAGCAAATAGTCAATCAATCAGTCTCGGCATCTCCTGGATTAATATTAATTGAATTTTGGGGTGATCACATGAATTTCTAGTGGCTTTTTATGAAGGATACACGTGCACTTAATTCATCAGAGTTATTATGATTATTATATTTTTATTCCACCTTTTTAAAAATACAGTTCAATATATCTAATTCTCCTGCCTATTCTTTTCCAAACAACAACAACAACAACCCTGTGAGGTGAACTGGGCTGAGAGGAACAGGCCCAGAGTCACCTAGCCATCTTTCATGCTGAAGGGAGGTCTCCTGGTTTCTAGGTCAGCATCTTTGCCATGACACCAAACTGTTCTCACGAGTTTATTGTGTTGCAGACTTTCATATAATGGTGAAGTTGTATGATATGTTTCACTTTCATTAAACTGTATTCTTGACATTCTGGTTTAATGTTTGCTATCTTAGGAGTGTTTTTATATCTCTTAGTGATGTGATTTTTCTTCACACATTGTTATTTTTTATGGTCATCAAAAATCTTCATTCTCCAGTTTGGCCTTCAGTTTATGCATAAAGCCAGCTGTTGCTGTAGTGATGTCTTAATTAATAGAATAGAATAGAGCTGGAAGGGACCTTGGAGGTCTTCTAGTCCAGCCCCCTGCTCAAGCAGGAGAATCTATACCATCTCAGATAGGCGAATGTCCAGTCTACCCTGACTACACTGTTATGTAGTCTATTGCTTTTGTGTGTTGTTTGCTTATTTTAGAATGATGTTCCTTCTGAATGCAGCTTTAGCTTGCCATGGCAATGCCTATGGAGATTCTCAGTCATCCAGGTCATAGTTGTCTCAAAGATGCTTTTTTTAAAGGCAACTGGACTGGAGATTTTTTGAGGAAGAAGAAGATGTTTCTCTTCTCATCCAAGAAGCTTCATCAGTGTTGATGAAGCTTCTTGAATGAGAAATGAAACATCATTGTCTTCTTCCTCAAGAGAACAGTCCAACTGCCTTTTGAAAAAGCACCTTTGAGATGCCATGGCAATGAAGTTCAGTGCAAGGTATTTAAAAAAAATGTAATTTCTATCATTAAAAAATTCAGGTGTCACCTCGTGTCAAAAAATGCTCTTAGCTTCACTGTGTCTCAACTATCCTATAACATCCTCACAAATCCATAAAGAACAAGATTGTGCACTCTTGAACTGAATTGCATAAATTTATTTTAATCCCATTTTATTTTATTTTAATCCCATTTATATTCCGCCCTTCTCCGAAGACTCAGGGCGGCTTACAATTTAAGCACAAACCAATGTGCTTAGCAATAAATAAGGCAATTTCTTTCTTTGTATGAAAGTTTGTTTCTATTTTATGCAGAGCTCCATGCAGAAAGATTTAGGGATTAGGACCCATTCCATTATAAATATAATGACATCTGTGGCCTTACCAAAGATCATAGTAATCACATTCCCAACTTTGTAAAATACTACTATTCCCACAAAGAGATTGTTTGCTCTCTAGCAGATTGTTCTTTGACTATGAACACCATTCTTTAGGTATGCCTCATACTCCATGGGATATTGGGCATTCTTCTGATCTTACAGGATGAACAGAGACAAATGCAGAAAGATTATCCTATAAATATAAGACCAAAATTCATGTGATATTTTATAGATGACAACCGATAGCTTGAATTGTACCAATTGTACACTGAGAACATATAGCTGGTCCAGGATTTGACTGCAAAAGCAGTTTGGAGTTCATCACAGTATTGTCAACCATCCCACTGAGTTAGACAGGAAAAACAACTCCTGGGACATTTTTTTTTTACCAAGAATATAACTTTACTAAAAAATTCTACATGGGTACAGAAGTAGAAAAGCCAGTTCTAATTATTTCGTGTGCAAACAACATAGGAAAACTTTCCCTTTTTCCCCTGGACCTCCCATTGTCCATTGTCGACCAATCATTTGCACTCTCTTTGTTTTGGGAATGTCTGTCAGCCTCGGATGTTCCCAACCGGTGACCTTGGGGTATTGGGTCTGCCTCAGGCTTCCAGTCGACACACTTGCATTTTCCTCACAAGCCTCCATTACATTCCAATGCATTCCCTCCCCCCTTCCATTACTATTGTCTGGTTGTGGGCTGGGCTGTGTAGCGAGTCACCCATGAAAAGTATGCTTGTAACATATGTCCATTCTGTGAGCTGCACTGATTACTAGTGGTTTTATGAGTAATCAGCACAGCTCACAGATTTTAGATGTGTTATAAGCATACTGTGATGCTCCCCAAACTGTTTTTGCAGTCGTATCCTGGACCAGCTGTATATTCTCAGTGGTCTTCAAGAGCAGCAGAAATAATTGCAACAGGTCATTGTTCTCTTGGATGGTTAGAGTAGCCATCTTCTCTGACATAAACATGGCAGAAGTAATTGCTCTGATGCTCATTCTTTCTTCTTGTCTTTCAGTGGACTATCAAGACAGCTTGTTGGAAATAACCTATCGATCAGGTGCCCTGCCTGTTCTGTGTGATTCCACTACCCCTATGCCTGAGGACACCCACCTTCTTCAGCCTGACAACAACTTCTCCAATGTTTCCAGTTCTCTGGGCAGCCCTTTAGGTAGGAGTGACTGTTTGGTGAAACTGGAATGCTTCCATTTCCTTCCTAGTATGGACCCTCCTTTGGGCAGCCTGGAGCTCATCAAATTTCGTGAGTTTGGTATTGCCTCTGAGTATGAATCCAACATGGATGAAGGCGAGGAGTGGGACTCATGGGCCCAAGAGGAGCCACGTCGCCTGCTCAATATCCTGGACAAACAGGGACTGGGAGATAGCCTGGAAGATGAGGTTGCCCTTTGAAAGAAAAATGAAGTGTCTTAGGTCTGATAATATATGAAATGATGTTTGCATGTCCTTTTAAAAGGTCTCAGCAAGCCTGTCTATTTCTGTTCTCTCATCTGAGTACAGATTCTTCCTGTGAAAGAGTGAACCTTTGGAGGAATGATAGTTCCTGGTCCTCACTGTTAGGCCATTTGAAAAACTGCTCTTTTTCCACTGACAGAACAAGTATTACCTCAGATGTCCCACGTCTCTGATCTTCTATCACTTTAGAGCATTGGCATCTCAAAAAAATTAGTTTTCCTTTAGGAAAGCAGTTTTGAGAGTGAAAGTATAGTATTGAAAGTGCATGGATAAAAACCCAAAGCCAGCAATGGGAATGAAGAAGTTACTAGAGGCCTGGAAGGATGTCTTCAGCGTACAATATTTCCCTTGGCCTCTCCCTATAAATGTTGGAAACAGAATATATCATGCAAGTCAAGCAATGTATTCCATTTGCCTGGTTTGCAAAATGCCATTAGGAAAGAGAACATACTGCATACAATGTGTTTGACTTTGGTACAGAATTGCCTTGTCTGTAATGTGCTGCCTTCTGTGGGTAGAATATGTAGAGTCCTGCTCTTATCCAAAACTTTGCAACTTTCTGCCTTTCCTGTTTAAGCCTCCCTATTTAATCTTCAGACAGGACCAGTAAGCGCTTTATGTCTGTGAAATTTGAAGAAAATGGTTCAGCTTTGAACAAATTGCACAGGGATAAATTGTTTAATGACATCCATGCTCTTTTGGAATCTGAACCTGTTCATTCATGAATACATTACAGAAAAGGCTTCCCCAATTCCAAAAGAATAGCTATAGTATTTTGTCTTTGGAGAAGCATTTTAAAAAGAGGTCCTTGTTAAAGCAGCTTCTCGATCATTCATCCGAAACAAATGCAGACTATGTGGCTAGCCTGAGACCTCAGGAAACCATCTCATGGGAGTGGATTATTTGGTTCCAATCTAACATCTGTAAACATATCTACTGTCTTTCATTTGATTATCTGCTGCATTGCATGAACTCAGCTGTATCTTTGATGCAACCAAGTTTAGCACAGCCAATCACGTCTGTCTTTTCCATATGATAGATTCTGTCCCATATAACTGGGTGCTGATTACCTAGTAAAGACTCTGCTCTCATACTTAAGTTGCTGATATGTCATTTGCATATAGCCCAAATACACAAGTAGCCTTTCTGCCTGCAGTGGTAATGGAAAAAGGTTAAATTGGCATGTGAAAAAGGTTAAATTGGCATCTTTCTAGCTTGTATTTTAATTCAAATGATAAATAATTTTGTTTAGTGTTTGCTTTATGTTACAGCAGTGTGACAAATTTACCTGGACCTATCCTTTGAAATGTGCCCAGATTAACTTCTTAATCATTAGTAGTTAAAATATTTTCTGCTTGATATTGTGATTGCTGCTTCGGAATTAAGTCTGTAGAGTTTGATTTTGTTCAGAAATACTTTCTGCAAAATGGTTCACTAGATTTTTTTAGTTTTGATTGCAGTAATTTTAAGGAACAATTAGATAAAGCTGCAGAAGAGTTAGGCCAGGGGTGTCAAACTCCCGGCCCATGGGCCAGATGTGTCATCTGGAAGCCATGCCCACCCCATTGCCAGCAATGGCAAAACTGTCCCGATACGTTGTGCGACGTCACGTGATGTCGTGAGTTTGACATGTCTGAGTTAGGCAATACCAAATGACAGGAAAAGAACTGATATGGTTCCAATCTACAAAAGGGGGGGAAATGGATCCAGTAAACTGCAGACTGACATAAATAGTTGGGAAAATTCTGGAAAAGATAATCAAGCAGTGCATTTGTAAGTATCTAGAAACAAGCAAAGTTATTACTAGAAGTCAACATGGGTTTGTCAAAAACAGATACATCTGACAAAGTAGACCACAGCCTACTTCATTGTAAGATAGAATAATCTGAGATAGACTGCCTCACCACCAGCTGGATACATAACTGCATTCAATGTCTAGTCCTCAATGAAACTACATCTAAATGCAGGGAAGCATGCAGTGGGGTACCTGAAGATTCTGCCTTATGCCCAGTGTTCTTCAACAACTTCATAAATGATTTAGAAGGGGAACTCATAAAATTTGAAGATGACACCAAGCTGGGGGGAATACTAACTCTTTAAGAAGATAGACTCAAAATTCAGAAGAATCTTGACACATTTGAAAGCTAGGTACTATCCAACAAAATGCAATTAAGTGGTGAGAGAAGTAAGGCCCTACCTTATAGGCAAGAAAAACCGAATGCACGGGTATAAAATAGATTGTACGTGGCTCAACAGTAGTAAATGAGAATGACCTAGGTGTCCTAGTAGACCACCATTTAAGTATGAACCAGTGGTGTGCCACAACTGTCAAAAAAGCTAAGGTAGTCCTAGAGTCCGTGAACAGAGGGATAGTTTCAAGATCACATAAAGTGTTGCTACTACTTTATACTGCATTGGTAAGACTACACTTGGAATATTGCCTCTAGTCTGCTCAGCGTAATGCAAAAATGATGTTGAGACCCTAGAAAGAGTGCAGAGAAGAGCAACAAAGATGATTAGGGGATTGGAGGCTAAAACATATGATAAATGATTAAGGAAACACCAGCAAACAAGAGCACAGTGAATAAATGGCTGTACGTGGAGTCAGAGGCAGCTGGCAGCAGAGAACGAGAGAGCCAGCTCCGGAGCACGGCTAAGCAGCCCAATGCTGGAGGGGGCGGGGGGGAAGGCAACGGAGAACAGCAAACTGGAACCAGAGCAACCCCCCCCATCCGACAGAACAGCCACGCAGGATAACAAAGCAGACACCAGAGGACTTCTAGGCCAGCCTGGCACAGGGAGATGGAAACCGGCGTGGCAAACTGGGCCACACAACACACTGGCAGCTCAAGCAGTGGAAAGGCAGCTGACAGCAGTGCGAGGCAGAGGACTGGTGAAGCGGCTGGGGACAGCACGGAGGCAGTGGGCAGTGGCAGCAATGGACTGGGAGGCCTGCAGGCGATGGCATCCTTTTCTGAGGACTGGGAGGCCTGCAGGTGGAGGTGAGGCAACAGCAGCGGACCGGGAGGCCTGTAGGCAGCGGCAAGGCAGCAAGACAAAAAACACCAAATATAAAACTCATGGAACAGACAACTGAGGCTATTGTGGTATGCAGTACATGTTCCATGTATGCACTGATGCCCAAAGAACACCCCAACTATATATGCATCAGAAGCAAATTATGTGAACTATTACAGGAAAAGATTAGGAACTTAGAAGCAACTCTAGCCAAACCCCGACACACGAAAGAAAGCTCCACCCAGACGGAACCAAACAATGAACAAATAACTCCCACTTGACCCCACCGATAAACCCTTGGAGGAAAATATGTCACACACAGAAGGAAACACAATACCCAAAGAAAGAAACAGCATACAACAAAAAAAAAAACCCTCGGCCCAACCAGAAACAGGCCCTCTAAAACTGACCAATTAATTTCTCCCCTTAGACGGAAACATGCAGACCCACAACCCCCCTCTCAAAGAAGACATGCAGACACCTAGCAAAAAGACAACTTCAAACTTCCCTAAAAAGGTCACTTCAAATATCCCTAAAAAAGCCACTTCAAATATCTCTAAAAAAAGCCACATCAATAAACAAACCTGAGATAAAACAGAAAAGCACCCCAGACTGCAGTACCCCACAAAAGGAAAGGAGAGTGTTGGTAATAGGAGACTCCATCCTGAAAGGAACAAAACCATCCATCTGCAGACTAGACATACAATCCAGGGAGGTATGCTCGTTCCCTGGAGCAGAATAATTAGGCCCACAGATTACTACCCCTTCGTCCTCCACCACACTGGGACGAACGACACAACAAACAACCTGAGTGCAACAGTGAGGGACTACAAACAACTACTCAACAAAGTTAAAGCAGCTAGGAGCACAAGTAGTGTTCTCATCCATAGTCCCAATGAAAGGCCAACACCCATTGAGGCAAAAAAGAATTTTAGAATTAAACCACTGGCTAAAGGGTTGGTGTCGCCAAGAAAACTTTGGTTTCCTGGCTCATTGAATTACCTACACGAGGGACTCTTGGCAAGGGATGGGCTACACTTCATGAAAACAGATCTCCAAACAACTAGAAACAAAGTCATAACTAGTAGCCAGCATGGGTTTGTTAAAAACAGATCATGCCAAACCAATCTCATCTCATTATTCAATAAAGTGACTAAACTAGTAGACGAGCGAAACACAGTATCTAGTATACTTAGATTTCAATAAGGCATTTGACAAGGTAAACCTATTGCACGGTGAGCTAGGAAAAGGTGGAATAGACAACATCACCACCAGATGGATCTATAGCTGGCTAACAAACCGTACTCAATGAGTAGTCTTCAATGGCACTACATCTACATGGAGAGAAGTAAGCAGTGGGGTACCACAAGATTCCATTTTAGGCCCAGTACTCTTCAATATGTTCATAAATGACTTAGACGAGGGAATGGAAGGGGAACTCATCAAATTTGCAGATGACGCCAAACTGACAGGAGTAGCTAACACCCCAGAAGACAAACTCAGGATCCAAAAAGATCTTGACAAACTTGAACAATGGGCCCTATCCAACAAAACGAGTTGCAATGTGGAGAAAAGCAAAGTCTTACATTTAGGCAGGAAAAACCAAAGGTACAAATACAGATTGGGTGAGACCTGGCTTAAAAACAAAAACTGTGAGAAGGACCTGGGAGTCCTAGTGGACGATCACTTGACTATGAGTCAGCAGTGTGCAGCAGCAACCAAAAAAGCTAATACAATCCTGGATTGTATAAACAGAGGCATAGAATCAAGATCACGTGAATTATTATTACCGCTTTATAAAACCCTAGTAAGTCTACATCTGGAATACTGCAGCCAATTTTGGTCACCATATCACAAAAAAGATGTTGAGAGTCTGGAAAAAATTCAGAGAAGAGCAACTAAGATGATCAAAGGCCTGGAGACTAAAACATATGAAGAATGGCTACGGGACTTGGTTTGGCTAGTCTAAAGAAAAGAAGAAATAGGGGAGACATGATAGCAGTGTCCCAGTATCTGAGGGGCTGCGACAGGCAGAGGGGGCCAGGTTGTTAACCAAAGCACCAGAGGGAACAACAAGAAACAATGGTTAGAAACTGATCAAAGAGACAAGCAATGTGGAACTAAGGAGAAACTTCCTGACAGTGAGGACAATCAACCAGTGGAACAGCTTGCCCCCAGAAATCATGGGCGCTCCATCACTGGAGATTTTTAAGAGGAGACTGGACATTCACCTGTCTGAGACAGTATAGGTTCTCCTGCTTGAGCGGGGGGGGGGGGGGGGGACTAGAAAACCTCCAAGGTCCCTTCCAGCTCTATTCTATTCTAGTCTTACGAAGAGAAGGAATACAGGTGATATGATAGCAGTCTTTCAGTACTTGAAGGGTTGTCACAGAGAAGACAGGGTCAACCTATTCTTCAAAGCACCCAAAGAACAAAAAAATAAGAAGTGGAAGATCATTAGAGATCCAATCTAAAACTAAGGAGAAATTTCCTGATAGTGAGAACAGTTAATCAGTGGATCAGAAGTTGTCACTGGAGGTTTTTAAGAAGGGATTGGATAGTCACTTGTCTGGATTTATATAGCATCTCCTGCTTGAGCAGGGTATTGGACTAGAAGACCTCCAAGGTGTCTTCCAATCCTATTATTCTATATTTAAAGTTCTGAACTATCTCTGTGCAAAGAAAGTGGAAATTTAATTTTTACTGGATAGTGGGAAATATTCCAATTTATGCTCCTGTATATAATTATGATTGGCAGTCAATGGTAGTGGTGGCCTTTTCCTTATTCCTACTTTTACCATTGGCAGTACCTCAAACTGAAACTGGGATTTGTTAGGGGTCCATGATAGAGAGCCATATACGTATGCTTTTCATTTTTCTTTTTATCTTTATCTTTATCTTTATTAGACTTATATACCGCCCTTCTCCTGTAGGACTCAGGGCGGTTCACAAGGTTTTTAAAATAACAATACAACAATTACAAAAATTAAGAACAGTTAAAATGATTACATTTAGACCTTGAATAAATATAAAACCCCAATTAAAATCCAATTAAAACCCCAATTAATACTCTCAGTCCAAGCCAGGAAGCTCAAAGAGCCAAGTCTTCAGGTCCCGGCGGAATGAGTGAAGGTCAGGGGCAGTCCTAAGCTGTACGGACAGCTGGTTCCAAAGGGCAGGCGCACCCACAGAGAAGGCCCTCCCACTGGGTGTTATCTGCTGGCAATCTTTCACCAGCGGTACCCTGAGAAGACCCTCCCTGTGGGAGCGCACAGGACGAAGGGAGCTTGATGCCTTTCAAAAAATTGTCAAACAAATTCTGTTTTGCTTTCCTGTTTTCATTTGTCAGCTATGTCATTATTTCATTCACAAAGCATCTCCTAAGCTTAAAGAGTTATTACCCCCAGACTTTCTAATTGGAGTAGCTTTGGTAGCAATGGGAAGTCAGAGATAATATTTGTCTGGGCATTTTATATGTTCCCAGAATCAGCAGATGCTGGTTATAGGATGTGTGGCCAAATGCAACTCAGGTGTGGAACGCAGAAAAACAAGTAACTTCACCGGATGGTGGGTGGCTTCAAACATTCAGCAGATGCCCGCTGTGCTTTTCCGTTAAGCTATTTATAATATTATGTGTTGATATTATTGAGAACTCTTAAAGCGAATTATGGACGAGATCACTTGCAATGCAGTTTCTGAATATACCCTGGGTTTCCAGGCTTCCTGGAGCAGCCCTGGATTCTAAGGAAATTGTAGAAAGTTTGAAGAGTGTAGTAGCTGACAGAGGGACAAGAATAGAAGTGTTCCTGGCTGTAAGGGCTTGTACCCGTGGCAATGGACATTGTCCTGCCTAACTTGAAATGGATACCTTTGAAGAAAACTCAGATGACAATAAAGCCTTTCCTTTATGTTGTAGTGTGTGTGTGAGGGGTGTGTTCTCCTTCCCCCCTAAACTTCCCTTGCTTTCCTCTGAATGTCTACTTTCAGAGATCCAGGCCCATTCAGCTAAAATTCTACGGTAATGGCCCAGGAACAAGCTGAATGCCCACATGTTCCTTTCCTGACTCCCCCTTTCTTGCCTGGTGTGTAACTTCAGCAAAGCTTCTTTGTTTTTAAATCAGTTCCCCGTGGAGCCCAAAATTTACCCTGTTCTGGGAAGAACGCTTAAATCACTATATATCAGAGGAATATATCAAATCAAATCAGCTTTATTGTGGCTTCACATGAATGGGAAGTAGAGAGAACATAGCATAGCCCATTCCTACATTGTTAAAGCAGGAACAGAGAAGCCATAAATCAAGGCCCATTCTTAATCCATCAGTTGGATTTTCAGGAATGCAACTCAGGGAGAAAGTGCCTTCTAAATGAATTAGGTGGGTGACTTATTTCCCCACTGTTATTTTTTATCCTGCAAATCTAGTTGAAAGCTAGAAAGAGAGCAGTGTGGCCTCTTTGGTGTCTGACAACCATGGCCAAAGTAGTGGGAGAGGGCTGTTGCCAACTCCTGTGGGCTATCCCTCAGGCTGGGTCCTATGGTGAAAAATTAATCTCAGGGCTGTGCTAAGGACATAGTCAAGGCAAGGAAGTGAGTGGTGAGGAACAGGAAGTGAATGTTGAGAAATGGAAAGAGCATATATAGATCCAAGTGGAAAGAAAGCAAGTAGGATGTGGAGATGGAACACTAAGAAGATGAGGCTGCAAGTGGCAAAAGCTAGAGCAGTCGAAGCAGCAGTAGCAGCAGCATCCTCAGCAATGGTACTCAGTTACATGAGGTGAACATATTATGTAAAAAGAACACTATCAGATCCACTTAGGAGAGTCCATCTCTAGCAGGCTATGAATATTACTTAGGGGTAGCCCCAACCACCCACTTGGAAATCCAGAACTGAATCCCTAGGAGTGACTCAGGTTGTCTGTCTGATCACCTAATATTAGTGTATTTTTCTACTTCATATATTTTCTTCAGAAAGCTCCTCTGTATTTCTGTATCTCTTGTGTTCTTTTGCTAGCTCAGTGGTTATTATGGAATTACTTTTTCTGTAAGTGCACTTAAGCCCAGGATGGTGGTTTTGGCTTTTGGCTTTTGCTCAATAAATCTTCCTTATTTCTAAAGCAAAATTGTTGTTTCTGCTTTCTTTGCTTCCTTTACTTTCTCTGTTCTTTGCAAACTTGTTTTTTTTTTACATTTTGTGAATTGTGAAAAAAGACAGGTGATATGTTCAAGGTTCCTGAAAATCCGCAGCTGAAACATCTTCTGTAAAGAAAAGCTGCATGGGAATCAATGGCTAATGTTGTCTATAGAGAGACAAGCCAAAAAGAAATATCAGTTCCTGTATCTCTCCTATAAAGCAGCTTTCTTTCACACAAAAAACTTTGTACAGGAACCCGCTGCACCAAGACGCAGTTGCTAAGAGTGGCAGGTCAGATTTCATGAAATGGTGGTAACCAGATCCGTATGATCACTCTTGTCATGTTAACCTGGAAATCCTCCTGGGGCACCTCAATCCATTCAAACTGATTGATTCCTTTCTTGTATCACAGGCGAAAGCTTCCCCATCCCTTTCAAGACTCAAGTATCCAGAAAGATATTGAGGCTCAAAGCTATTTATAATGTTCCAGTAAATTAATTCCACTAGACGTTAACATCTTGTGTTAGGTTTTTCTGAATTAATCTCAAATGCAAGCATCTATGACAAAATTTGGGGTGGGAACTAATTTGTTCTGAAACGCTGATACATTCCCCCTATTCTATGAAAACCACTTAATGTCACTATCACGGAGAATAAATATTTCTTTGTGACAAAGCACACTCAACAGGATACAGTAGAAGAGCAAAAGAGAATGTATAAGAGGCTAGAATAATGTAGCTGGATGGATTAACTGAATGTTAACATACAACATATACATACAACATTTTAACAGAAGTTGATGTTCAGTGCATCATTTGGAGCCTGTTGACTTCCCATGACAGGAAGTACCCAGCTTTCACTTCTTCCTTAGTGGGGAAATGCAAGACAAATGATCGTGGCCGGTACTTTTGAAGTGATTCTGAGAAATGAGGCTCTACAATGAAGTCATGCAAGATCTCTTGGGAATGCACTTAGGGAGCTTCTAAAGCTCTTTGGTGGCTACACAGCAGTTATTCCTGTATAACTGAAGACAGAGGTTTCTGTGCTTAGACACACAATAAATCAGGAACTGAATCCTTTTCTGCTCATAAAAGATATCAATTAAACATGCAGGAAAAGAGAGTGATGCTTTCTTTTACTTTTTCTAAAAAAAATCATTTTAATTAATCATTTGCTCCAATATTTCAAATGCTTAAATCTTGAGGGGGTTTTTCTTGCAACATAAAAGAGAAATAACACAGGGGAAAAAAATATTCTAAAAATTCACTTGCGTTATTGATATATTTGTTATAAACTGCAGTGAACTCTCATGTTTTCAAAGCAAGTTATCCTTTCATGGTTCCTAGAAAGAAGTTAAATATGCAAAGTGCTGTTAAAAAGATGAGAAATAAGGATCAAGCAGAAATACCCCCTAAAATGTTTCAAGAGCTGTTACTATATGCTACTTTTCAATGAACCACAGGTTATGGTTCATATTTTCAGGCAATCATTTCAGAATAGGAATATTATAAAATTCTTACTAAATACTTCCAGTTTAGCATCTGAAGATATATGAAAATGTAAACAATGTTAATATATTCAAATGCCAAGATTATCTATAACTCTCCATCTTTACAATATATTTAAACAATCTTCTTTGATCATGCATGTAATTACTTTTACTTTATGTTTAAATCAGGGGTCTGTAACCTTAGACCGAGTTGTACCCTTGCGGCCCCTGACCCGTTGCAGATCCCAATGTGCCCCATGGTTTTCCACGGAGCTCCGGGAGATGAAGCGACAGAGGCGGGGCCTAGAGAGCTGTTGGAGGTCCAGCCGATCCGAAGCCGACCGGTTACGACTAAGGTCGTTTACGAGAACTTATCTCGTGGCGATGAGGGTGGCAAGGTCTAACCATTTTGCCACCCTCATCGCATCCGCAGATAATCGCCTGGCCGCCCTATTTAGGGTAACTCACTCCCTTCTTGATCGGGAGGTGAGGGAGGAGCCCTTGCAGGGTCGTGCCGAGGAGTTTAGTCGGTATCTGTCGGATAAAATCGCTCGTATTCGGACCGGTCTGGACTCCGACTGGGCAGAGTCTGATGATGAGGATACGGGCAGTCTTGTTGATGTGATCTGGGAGGAGTTCGATCCTGTTTCTCCTGAAGATGTGGACAAGATCATGAGGAAGCTGAGCTCCACCACGTGTTTATTGGACCCGTGTCCCTCCTGGCTGATTTATGCGACTCGGGATGGGACACGAGGCTGGCTCCAGGCAGTGATAACTGCTTCTTTGAGTGAGGGTAGTTTTCCCACCGCCTTGAAGGAGGCGGTGGTGAGACCCCTCCTCAAGAAGCCGCCTTGGACCCAGAAATATTAAACAACTTTCGTCCGGTCTCCAACCTTCGCTTTCTTGCGAAGGTTGTTGAGAGCGTGGTGGCGCAGCAACTCCCTCTGTTCTTGGATGAAGCTCATTATCTAGACCCGTACCAATCGGGTTTCAGGCCCAGGTACAGCACAGAGACGGCATTGGTCGCGCTGGTGAATGATCTCTGGCGGGCTCGGAACAGGGGTTGTTCCTCTGTTCTAGTACTTTTAGACCTCTCAGCGGCTTTTGATACCATCGACCATGGTATCTTGCTGCGACGTCTCAGGGGGTTGGGAGTGGGAGGCACAGTTTTCCAGTGGTTCTCCTCCTACCTTCTGGGACGTTCGCAGTTGGTGTTGGCAGGAGGGCAGAGGTCGACCTTGAGGCCTCTCGTTTGTGGAGTTCCTCAGGGATCGGTCCTCTCGCCTCTTCTGTTCAACATCTATATGAAGCTGCTGGGTGAGATCATTCGTGATTTTGGAGTTGGGTATCATCAGTATGCTGATGATACCCAGCTTTTTATTTCTACCCCAAACCACCCCAGTGATGCCCTCGATGTGATGTCCCGTTGCCTGGAGGCGGTCCGGGTCTGGATGGGGAGGAACAGGCTTCGGCTCAACCCCGACAAGACTGAGTGGCTGTTCGTGCCGGCATCCCGGGAAATTCAGTTTACTCCATCTCTTGTTATGGGGGGTGAGTTATTACCCCCTGTAGATAGGGCGCGCAACTTGGGGGTCCTCCTAGATTCACAACTCTTGTTTGAAGACCATATTGGAGCTGTGACTAGGGGGGCCTTTGCCCAGGTTCGCCTGGTGCACCAGTTGCAGCCCTATCTGGACCGGGATGCCCTGCGTACAGTCACTCATGCGCTCGTGACCTCTGATCTGGACTACTGTAATGCTCTCTACATGGGGCTACCCTTGAAGACCACTCGGAGGCTCCAACTGGTGCAGAATGCAGCCGCGTGAGTTGTGCTGGGAGTTTTCCGATACTCCCATGTTACACCTTTACTCCGCGAGCTGCATTGGCTGCCAGTTGTCCTCCGGGTGAGATTCAAGGTGTTAGTAATGACCTATAAAGCCCTACATGGCATGGGTCTGGATTATCTACGGCAACACCTGCGGCCGGCGTCAACTTCCCTCCATCCAGTGTGCTCCACAGAGAGGGTCTCCTCAGGGTGCCTCCGATCAAAGAATGTCGATTGGTGGCTCCCAGGGGGAGGGCGTTCTCTGTGGGCGCGCCAGACCTTTGGAACCGCTTGCCGGTGGAGCTCCGGATGGCTCCTGATCTTCGCTCCTTCCGGCGCGATCTAAAAACTTATTTATTCGAGCAATCCGGCCTGGTTTGATGGGCTAAGGGACGGGATTTTAAATAATTTTAATTATTGTTTATTGTTTTATATTGGGCTTTACATTTAATTGTTTTTTAACTTTTGTATTTTGTTTTTTAGATATTTATTGCCCTGTTCACCGCCCTGAGTCCTTCGGGAGAAGGGCGGTATACAAATTAAATAAATAAATAAATAAATAATAAACCTTGAAAACTTTAAGATTTGTGGACTTCAGCTCCCAGAATTCCTCAGCTATGCTGGCTGAGGAATTTTGGGAATTAAAATCCACAAGTTTTAAAGTTGTCAAGGTTGCAGCCCCTGGTTTAAATGCTGGAAAAATCTAAACCTCTGTCAGTATAGAAGCCTTCTTCCATAACAGTTTCAAAAAAACTTTACAGGCTCAATTCTCAGTAATAAGCAAGCTGAACAGAATACAAAATGCTCCCAGACAAACATAGTTATTTTGAATTGGTGCTTCCTACAGCAACCCTATAAAGGAGTGGACAAGTATACTCATGATTTTTAAATGTCTTGATTGGACCAAGTCCTGAAGTAGAGGTATAAGATCTTTTTCAAATGCATCATTAAATATACATTGTCTGCACTTTATTAATTTCTATTTTCCTTCAGCAAAATATATTCACCACCAATAGGTTTGCCATATAAAGTGGGTCTTTTGAAATTTTGCAAAGATCCAAAATGTATAGTTAGCAGTAAAACTGGGTACATTGCATAGGGTGTTTAATCTTAATTTATCTTACCAAACTTTTTTTAAATTCCAGGTAGTATTAATGTGATACATAAGATCACTCACTATGTTTTGCATTTCCACTCTTAAAAACAGCAAGAAATGTAATGTGTTGTTTAACTGCTTTCCTCTCACATCTCTTATGTAATAATTTCTTTAAAAATTTGTGCAAAATGGAGAAGAAATCAAAGAAGTTGCTAGCCTAAACAGTGTAACGAATTCACCTTCAGGCACCCATCTCTTGTTTCCTGTGCTTTGTGCTGAAAAATGTAATATGCAGCCTCTTCTAGGGGTGTGGAATGCAACGTTTATCTGCTGAAACTAGAATTTTGGCTTCTGACTCAGTCTGCTAGGCTGTGGAAGAGAATCAAAGCTTGTTGGGTTCTTTGTTTCCTGAAAGTGAGTGAGTGCATAGAAGAAAAATGAGGGAGCTTTACTTGGATCTGTTGAAGGATTTGTAAATTTGTTCCTCATATTTGCAACTACATAGACATTAGGACCTTTTTAAAGGAAAAATTAAATATATAGTCTTAATTATTCTACTGACATAGTCTTTTTCTCTCCTTCATTTTTTTAATTTTCAAGCTCTGGCTATGTTCACACACTATATTAAGCCATAAACTAATCATATAGGCTAAGTTAATGAAACACTCTTAAGTAATAAAACAAAGTAAAACAAGGATACCATGCAGTACAAATGCAACCGTTTATTCATCCAGAGACGTATTTGTGGTAATACCGTCTCTGATCTGAGCTTTATCCTTTTGTTTAGGTTCCTGAAATGTATTCTCAGCCCACTTCTGAGATTGCAATTTTGTTTATTCTTTGCAGTCTGGGCATTCCTCCAATCCCATCTGCTAATAGGGCCTGCATTACAAGCTACCAATGACCTGGCTCAACTTTCGCTGGAGAAGGAGCATTATGTTTTATCACAAGGTGGCCTTTTGGCAACTGAGCCATCAGATTCAGCTTTTGTTATAAAACAAGTAATACGGCAAATAATCCAAGTGGGTGATTCTCTGCAATGTTACTGGAGAGCATTTAATAGAAGTAGTTAGGGAAGCTGTTCACAGTGGAAAGGTAGAAGGGAAATATTATATGAACACTTAGGGAACTGGGTGTGTCCAGCTAGCCTAACAAAGAGATGAATTAGGGGTGACACAATAACTGTGTTTGAATACTGGAGCAGTTACAGAGATGAGGAGGTTGACTTATTCTCCAAAGCGCCTGAGGGCAAGACAAAAATCAATGGGTGGAAGTTTGTAAGAGAGAAATCCAACCTGGAACATAGGAGAAACTTCCTGACAATAAGAACAATTAATCAATGGAACGGCTTACTTCCCAGAGTTCTGGATGCTCCATCACTGGAGATTTTCAAGAAAAAATTCGACAGCCATTTTTCCAGGATGCAATAAACTCTCCTGCTTTGGACAGGGGGTTAAACTAGAAATCCTCCAAAGTCCTTTTCAGCCATAGGACGCTATGGTGGTAGATAAATCTAGAGGGAGCTGATCCAGTGACCAGCAAGACATCTGCCAAGTTTGTACCTGAAGATAACATGAACAATACTTATTTAAAGAAAATTGAAAATAATAACGGCAGGATCAGGCTTAGAGGGATGCTAGTAAGTCTAAGGGACGTGGTGGCTCAGTGGGTTAGGACACTGAGCTTGTCGATCAGAAGGTCGGCAGTTTGGCGGGTCGAATCCCGAGTGCCGCATAACAGAGTGAGGATTCAGTGCTGTGACAAACATAAGTAATGTTAGTGAATCTCCTTGAAAGATTCCTCTCTTGATATTAACCTTTCCCAGTGTTTTACCACTGACCAACAACTGTGAATTCCATTGTGTTATTTAAGTTTGTGCAAAGCTCCTAATAGTTCTACTGACTCCTGTTATTTCTTGGTACTTGATTATCCAGTTATGTGGCAGGGAGACAAATGTCTTCTTGTAATCAATCCAAGCTACATTCAAGTCCCTTTTCTTGCAGTTTTCCAAAATCATCTTGTCAGTTAGGAGCTGATTTTTTGTTCTTCCTCTGTTTGAGCAATTTCCTTTCTGCTCAGGTATAAAGCACTTGTTTTCAACCAGATGTTGTTGGACTGCATTAATTACAACACCAGTTAGCAATTTTAAAGTTGTTGGTGAACAGGTAACAGGATTGTAGTTGCCTGGTGCTGCTCATTTTGCTGGATCTTCCATTATCACATAGGTTTTACCAGATATTAACCAATTTTACCTCCTTGCAGTATATTGACTTATAGGGCAGTTCTAGTTGCCATCATTAGTTAATCATCTGCAGTTGTTAAGTGCAATGTCATGAGACCACACTTGCAACTTCTTTCTTGCTTTTCCAATGACTTTGCTTATTGGAAATTGCCTGTGAAAATCACAAATGGTGATCATGTGACCGTGGGACACCGCAACCATCGTAAAGGTGCCAGAAATATGGAAAGTTTTGCTTCTCCTAATTTCTGTTTCTTAAGAACCAAAATACAGATTTTTCTATCTTGAATTTTCAGCTTTGGGCTTTTCCAGTTAGTATAAAGAACGGTGTTTCAGTGAACCATTGCAAGAAACCCAGCATTTTTTTTCTTTATTCCCTCAGATATGGTCAAATCCTCTCTCTCATTTGACAGACAAATCTCAAATTCCTTTCCTGCCTCAAAGCTATCCTGAAGATGTATCGATTGTAAATAAAACATGATCATTAATGCTGATCAATTACTTACTACTTTTATGTTAATTTGCTTATTTTTTTCTACATGGCAGAAAATTCCTAAATCAAGATGAAATAAACCAAGTTGCTGCAGAGGACCAGATCTATGAAATACAGTTCTTTCTTTGCCTCACAAGGGGAGGGTCTTTCCTCTTTTGTTTTAGGATAAATTGGATCAGTGTTATGAGGGAATTCCAAGTTTAAAAATATTCACTAAAGTTGGGTTTTCCAAATAGTACTTAGCAGGAAAATGAATTAAGAACTAGGGGAGGAGCAAGAAATGATTCAGCTTTGCATGAAGTCCAACTTGCCAAGGTAAATATGAAAGTTGATTTTAATTTAGCACAGCAGATCAAAAAGAAAAAGAAAGTAAGTTGAGATTTTTCCACATTTTTGCAACAGGTACCAACCTGAATTCCATTGCTGCTTCCATTGTTCTCTTGAATAATATCTCTGCCTGGCAGCTCTCCTTATTTACAGAGGCATTCTCTTTCTTTTTTAGTTGACCAAAGTATGTTTGAGAATTCAAATACTACCCTGGCACCAAAGTTGCCCATTGTCAAATCTGCCTTCCGCTCCTCCACTGGTACAAATCTACGAGGGCAGCCAGAGTGGAAAACTGGCGGTCAACATCTAAAAAACCTCAGCATGTCTGTTGGTGCAAAAGTCAGTGATTTCCTGCGGAGGAAAGAGCCCACCAACCACAGCATCTTTGGGGTAACAGAAGTCAATGAGCGTGCAGAGGCAGCCCTCCCTTTCGCACAAGGCACTCTGCTGGGAGGTCAGGACCAGGCAAATAGGTAAGTGGCTCTATGAGGTTTGTTAGCAGTTATTTTTTCATCTTTCCCAGATCTGGGGTACATCAGCAGGGGCAAAATAAAATAATTTTTAAAAAGCAATCATTTCTTCCCGGTTCTCTGCCACTAACTAATCTAACCACAGTCTTACCTTTGCTAAGAGAGGAAGAAGAGGAGAAGATTCAGGTAAATGATTCAGTTCACATTTCACTCCTTCGAGATGAGGTTAAAAATTAAAAGAAAGAGATATTGCTGTAAGCCAAGCCAGAGGTCTTGAAAGGCAAGTAACTTTATTATAACAAATCCAAAGCTGAGGGGGAATTCAGACTGATGAAATAAATATTCAAGAGCATATCTTTAAACCTAAATTCCTCTGTTCATTTTCCTGTGCAACTACTACTAGGTTTCTGATGCAGAGTATTTCACCAATAAATAAATAAAAGCCCTGTTTTCTGTCTTAGCCATTGCTAAGTATGTAGCAATGTATGTACGTAGATGGTATATACGTTGTCCAGTGTGTATATAGTATTTCCCCTCCCCCTAAAACAAACATTTCTCTGGAACTTAAACCAACCTTCATTCATTTAATTATTCTGGGGAGGTGGTGTGAGTGAAATTGAAAGCAAAAAAAAAAAAGCATTTATCTCCTTGGTTTTAGTGCATGCATTCCTTGAAGGAATATGTACAGAGAGGTGAAGCAAGCCAAGGTTAAAAGAGGAAAGAGATGTACGCGCCCAAGCAGAAGGTGCAAACAGTTGAAGCTTCAAACTATTAGGCAGCCCAGCAAGGATGCAATCAAACATAAGTTGCTTTGATGGTGGTGGCTTGGACAAGAAGGAAATCACAATTGGGTTTTGATGGAAGAAATTTGGAAAGGGGGATGTTGGTAATTTTTTCAAGTAAATGGGCACTAGGACTACTGTGTGGAAGTTTTGGAAGATGCTTTCTCTAGAAACACGAAGATGTCTTATTTAGATAACTTCTCTATTTCCTGAAGGTAAAATGTTCCAGTTGACTGTTTCTTGATTGCCAAAAAAAGCTTTTAGTAAGTCTTGTAAAGTTTCTTGTGAAAAAGCTATTGATAATCAAACCTATAACCTGAGATTAATTACAAAAGGATACTTATTAGTTTATTAGAAGCACATTGATTTGTGCTTCTTAGATTGTAAGCCGCCCTGAGTCTTCGGAGAAGGACGGGATATAAATGGGATTAAAAAAAATAAAAAATAAAAATATTAATTGCAAGACAAGAATAGATACTTTATTAATTGGTCATGACAAAAATATAAAACAAAAATAAAATACAGAATCTAATTTCAGGGTAAAATAGATAAAAGAAAAAAGAAAACCTAGTAATATATACATGTTTTATATATATGTATTTTATATTCTTTATACACAAGCATAATCAATCAGCATTCAGAGAAATACATTACCTTTACAGAATACCTTAATTTGAGTGATATAATGGGTTCTTAGATCAACTTCCTTATATAAACTTAGCAGTTCTGCTCACAATAATTAGGTTACAGCCCAGGAGGAAATAGGACAATTTGCAAGTCATATTCCAGTGGGCTGTTCTTTCCACTAGGGATGTTGTCTCTAAACCTAAGAGGGGCATATAGTTGACAATCATGAGCAATATCTTTGGTGGCTGGCTCACTACATATACAGATCCTCTCATGATATGGCAGGTGGTAGAAGAGCCCATATTTAGCCAGGAAATCCAACAACTCAAATCTGGGGCTAGAATAGGTTCACTGACAGGTATTTTTCAAATTGAAAAATAATTTTGTTCTTAGTTAACCAACTTACCTAATTTTGCCAATAACTTCATGTCAGTTTGACCTCTGATATTTAGGACTCTTAACAATTTCCCTTGCTTGGGAGGCAGAATAAATACTGGATGAAAGGGAGACAAGGAGATGTTTTTGCTCAAGTAAAAGTTTTAACATAATACTGTGTTTCCCCAATATATGTACAATTCTGCAGCCAAAGGTAATGCCTCTGCAGCTGAGAATGAAACTCTGGATTGACGTGCTCCCCCAGCCTGCATTTCACCATCAGAGGCCTTCCAGAAAGGCCTCTGCACCCGAGAACCGAGTACAGATTGAATCTGTAGCTGAGTTCTTGGCTGCAGAGGCCGTTCCGGAAAGCCTCTGACAGCAAAATGCCGTAGAAGTGGGTCAGTGAGATGAGGTGAGGCGAGGCAAGTGTCGATTCATGGGAGGCCTGGCTGCAATGCTAAGCAGATAAGGGGTACATGCCCACCCCCACCCTAGCTTGATTTGAAGGTGTGTGCCTCGCCCCAAAACTAGGGCTTATTTTGGGGGAAGGTCTTACTTTCGGGGAAACACAGCACTTCTCTTAATGAATCTTTCCTGAACTTTTAGGCAGACATCAACAAGTGTAATTCCAAGGCTTAATCCACCCCCACTGAGTACCAAAAAGCGTACTCCAAGAGCTCTGAAAACCACTCAAGATCTGCTGATTGCTTCCGAACCACAGATGAAGACTACAGAAATCTTACTTCCTGAGGAACTCCGGGAACTTCAGTGCCCACCCACTAATACAGAGGCAGCTTTTAGAGAAATTAATTCATTGACCCAAGGGAAAGTTGGAACCAGCAATAGGGCATTTGATGTGCCTGATCTCATTCATAAGAAGAATACGGAGCCCAAACAAAGTGCAATTCACGGTATACCTTCTTCTACTCTCCCAGAAAATGTGGCTCTTAGACTTGATTTAAGTGCTGGTAAATGCATTCCTGAACACCAAAGCTGTAAGATGCCTTCAGAAGCAAAGATACCAACCTTAGAAGGTGAAAGTCATAGCCCAGACTTGTTGTCTTTTGAGTAAAACTGTCTTTTATTTGCAGCAGTGCCTCACTTTTATTGCCAAAATGATCATCGTAGCAGTTTTTTTAATGAAAACTTTCTGAGCCAGTGTTGGAATTGACCCTATATTCCCTGAAAGCAGCTTTCTATTCTCAGGAAGTGGTGGCAGGAAGCATCTTGAGGAAAAAGTGGGTCTCTTTTCCAACAGATTTCTTGCATTCAGCTAGCCATAGGAATGCATTCTGCATGCTATTTCTGCTGTAGTCCCTTGTGTGGACAGCTTCAACCATTATAATCTGCACAACCTGAATGTGAGAATTTTCAGTGGTGAAACTGCAACCCAATTAGAACATTCTTGATATATTCTTCAAATGCACTTTTAGATATCTGTAGGATGGAAATTATTTGAAATTGCCTTGCACGAGCAGAACAAAAATGCAGCAGTACTTCATGTAAGACTCCCTATGTTGGATTATGATCACTAACAGATGAATCTTGTTTCAAAATTTCATAAGAGCAGTGCTTTTTTTGTAAAAGAAAAAGGTGCCAGAACTCACACATGTCATACAACCTGCCTTGCCTACCCTACAAGTTTCCATCCAAAAAAGGGGCCGAAACTCCGTTCTGCATAAGAGTGTTAACTCAAAGTGCAATTCAAAATCAAAGCATTATTTTTTGAGAGAGGCGAGAGGAGGGGAATGCATTCTGGTCCAAAAATTAGGTTGTGTTCACTTCAGTTTCTCTGGAGAAATGTATGAATGTATTTCTTTAGCTATTGCTCTGATTGCCATGAGTGGAGAGGTTTTGGGCTCCTGCTATATATAAAACAGCTTCATTAACAAATCTTTTAATTCCTGAGGATGAAAAATGCCAACAAAATCTCTGCATAGTCATGTTCCTCAGAAGCAGGAAGAAACTCAATATGAGCCTTTCCTTACTTAGATCAAAACTTCCCTTCACTGTTTCAGCTGGTTTTGACCTTATCAATGTGATTAAATTCCATCCAAAAATCTAGCTGGAGTTCTGTCTATTCAGGTAGCCAGGGATCTTTACTTTTTTGCTTTTCTCAAAAAGCATAGCAAAAAAACTAGACCGGAACCAAGATGAAGAAACTCTTATAGAGCAATATGATGCTTGAGTACCTCCCTTTGCCTGCCATCCATGTGTCTGGCAGGAAGAACAATCTTTGCTAGTGATGCCTTCCTTCCAGTCCATCATATAACCCTTCAGCCCTTCATATCTGTACCACTTGCTATTTATGCTCAATAGTGGGCATTTGAAACCAAAGAATAGGGTTGATAAACTGAGCACACTATACTAAAATTAATCTGTTCTTGACTATCTGTACACCTGGGAGATACTGTCTTTCCTGCTCAGGATTAGATTGTTAATGAACCTTTCCAGTGCATTTTTTCTATATACATCTATAACTTAATGGCATGAATATCTATAATTGTATTCCTTGAAGATGTCAGTTAAATGGTATCAATCTCATATAGGAACATTTCCAAATTTGAAAAGCAACATAAGTCCTCATATTACTTTCAATATTGGAGTCAGCTGGGAATCTAGCTATTTTTGCAAGTTTACTTCTGTTACTACTCAAATTCTTGTCTGTTTTTTCTCACAAGAATTTTTATTGAAACAAATATGCATGATATCTAAAAGTCAGTAAATTTTCTGTCTGCTCACCCAAAGTGAAAATTTTAACATTTGAGATTTCTATGGCATTTCTTGGTTTCAGTAGGTTTAAAATGTGAAATCTATTTCAACTATCAGTTATTGTCAAGTATTCCTTTTGATTGTATATTATTTCACCAGTGCTATACATAATAATTTATTCCGTATCAACTTATTAGATGGTGGTATATACCAACTGGCTTTCAAAATGTCTGATAGGCCACAGTGGATTCTTTGGAAGCATTTTTTCTTCTTCTTATATGTACAGTAAGCCTCCATGAAATACTGTTTGCTAACTATTATACTGACCTTCTATGATTTAGCCGCAAAAGAATATTGACTGTTTTTGATGCATCATGCTGAATTTAGAAGTGGCTTCATGTAAACTGAGCTCCAAGCTCCAAGATAAGTCCAAGTCATTAGCTGTAAGTAGAGATTCCTGGATAGTTTCACTAAAATGAAAAGTGCTGATGGAAAGAAGGGAACTTAGAAACACATCCTGACATTGCAATGCATGTTAGTTTTTAACGACACTACCAGACACTAAGTAGTACTGATTACTGTAAAAAATCAGTTACTGAAATAAAATACCACTAAATGTCAAATAGGGACATTGGTTGCTTGAAGTATATATCTTCAGCAATGATTGTGAAGAACAACTATGAAATTTCTTTTAAAGAAAATTCATTTTTGCTATGTTTCATGCTCTTAAAGCCTGGCAGAAATTCAGCAAATGAAGTTTTTTCTAGTATTGCTGCTAGTTTATCAAAGAAATTCTTGAATCATTCTTCTTGAATCATTACTACAAAGCACATAGCCTTTGCTGGAAGGGCGGGGAGCCAATTCCTATACAGAAACTAAAATCATAGTGAAATTGAAGTGTGTGTTCTGAGCCATCCATTCAGCTCCCACTCAACTCTAATCAGCCCCGGAAGGCCATCTGCTCTCATGGCATAAAATATCAATATGATGATGATACTTGATTTACTTCTCACCCCTGGGCCAAACAGGAGATCCTGTTTAAATGTTGTCTAGATGTCTGGAGCTTAATTAGGTGTGGATGAGGAGGACCGGGTTGAGGCTTAATTCCAGCAAGATAGATTGATCTTGGTTTGTAGTCTCCCATTCCCAATTCCAGGAACGCTCTGACTTTAATTCTGCATCCAGCATTGCTCTGAAAGGGATCAGCCATAACTTTACAGTTCCTACTCAAGGAGTGAGCAACGAATAAGTGCAACAGTTACAACTCCTCCTAGAATGAAAAGTTTTGCTTGCAATCATTCAGGTATTAATCACCTGTCTACTGGACCTTTGCACTTTTCTTGGAGAATTTTGAAAACGCAATTGATGAGGCAACCCAAATAGTCACAAGCATTTCTCATTGCATCTGTGTAACTGCTGCTGCCATTAATTATCAGTTGGCCTCTGGGTGTGGTTCAAGTTGTTGGTTGTCACTTTTAATGCCCTTCATGGTTCAGGGTCTGGATATCTGCCTTTTCCCAATAATATCATCCTGCCTAAGAAGATCAAGTAGGTGATGCTCTCTTCATGTCCTCTTGCTCAGGGAATGTCACCTTGAGAATGTCACCTTCATCTTTCCATGGAACAGCACGTCCAGACCTTTTAATTCTCTTTTTGGCATTCAGGATATCTACAATTTAAGTAGGTCCAGGGGTTTGAATGATTGTTTCCTCAAGTAATTTGGAGTTATTATTTTGCTGATTGTGTTTTATTCCTGGGCTTTATGTTGATTATTACATTCATTACATTGTATGGCTGTTTACTGTCTATTGTTTTGCTTTTATCCCAACTTATGAAGGGGGAATTCTGCATAGTTCATAGTTGACTGTGACTGGAACAATCTATTTTATTCCTAGCCTATAAACAAAGTGTGTCAAGGAGAGACCCAACCTAGAACTAAAGAGACATCCCCTGTCAGAACAATTAAACATTGGAAAGTCTTGCCTCCAGAACATGTGGATGCTCCATCACTGGAGGCTTTTAAGAAGAGATTGGACAGCCATTTGTCCAGAATGGTATAGGGTCTCCTGCTTGAGCAGGGGGTTGGACCAGAAGACTTCCAAGGTCCATATGTAAAATATATAGATACGATAAGCAAGCCAAGGCTGCAATTTACAGGTGGTCCTTATTACCACAATTGGGATTGGAATTTCCAATGCTAAGCAATGTGGTCATAAAGTGAGACATTATAGGACCGTATCAACTAATGACAAGAACCCTAGCCCTCCCCATTGCTATCATTAGCTGAAAATAGTGGGTTGTTAAATGACTATCCACTGGAATCTGAGCCATTCTGAACTTGGCTTCTTCGATTCCCCTCACTCACCTATCTCTGCCCTTTGGCTGCCCTGCACCTGCTTTGTGGGGCGACAAGCAGCCCCAGACCTACATGGCTCTGGGACTGCTTGCCATGCCCTGGGAAGCCAGAGCTGTCATTCTACTGCTCTCCTGCCTCAGCTGACCTTCACTCTTTTCTTGCTCTGTTGCTGACAAGGCCTGCCCACCTTGGCTTCACCAAAAAAGAAAGACAGACAAACCCTAAAAGCAGCCCCAGAGCCATGGTGTGTCAAAATACTCTTTTGCAAAAAGCTCCTGGAGCAAAGCGAACAATTCGCTACACAAAGTTCCCCAGGCTGGCTCAACAGCGTACCATAAATAAGAATGCTACCCAATGTGGAAGATCGGAAATGGTTTTGCCCAGTGTGAAAGTGCCGGGGGATAGCTCAGCTTC
Organism: Daboia siamensis; assembly: GCA_024449315.1. Classification (NCBI taxonomy): domain Eukaryota; kingdom Metazoa; phylum Chordata; class Lepidosauria; order Squamata; family Viperidae; genus Daboia; species Daboia siamensis. Next base: position 442,671 of record JAKJMR010001136.1, read on the forward strand.
TGTAGCAAATGCTTCCTACATATGGCTCCCTCAGCCTTCAAAAAGCTTTTGAGGTCTTTCAAAGTAATACGAGAATACAGACACCTGCCATTCTTCAAATAGCACTTCACATTCCCAATGCTTTGGCAAGCCTCAGAAGCTTCCCAAAGGCAGTTTAGCTTTCCAAATACGTAAGGAGCCATGTGTAGGAAATGTTCTCTACAGAAGCTAGAATACGTGGGATAGCATATCCGAAAAGAAAACAGCAAAGGCAATAAGACATTTCTGCTTCAACTACGGTGGCTGAATGCAAAAGATGAAAGATCGGTGCAGAAAGAGAAGGCAACTAGGTCAACAAAAGTTTGGCTTCCCGGCTGCTTTGACTTGCCGGGACAGCTGAGGTTTCGCACCCTATTGCACCCAGAGGCTGCTTGCCACCCCACAAGGCAGGGATCAGGGCAGCCAAAGGGAGAGGGGAAATAGGCAGATGGGGGAATTGATGTATCCCTGTTGCATTTATATGCAGACAGCTAGCTGAGCTCCCAGCTTTTGATCATGTGACTACGCGGGTATTGCAATGATTGTAACTTTGGTCATGGGTCATAAGTCCATTTTTTTCCCCCAGCAGTGTTGTAACTTTGAGTAGTACCTGAAGAAATGACTCATCATAAACTACGGACGCTTGATAAATTTCTTAAGACGACCATCTATTGAAGTATGCACATTTTCTAATCCTGAAATCAAACCCCATTTTAACAAGATATTGGGTGCTTCTGTAGAAAATGTATAACGTACTTACTTTTTTAGAATATGCCCAGTAATTATTGTGACTCTATTGCCTCCCGTGGTTTGCTGTGCCTCTCAATGGGGAAGAAAGGGAACAGTGGTGCTATTGCACTCACGCCCTTCTTCACAACTTTCTAGAGACATTTCTCTGGCTGCTCATTATGTGAAGAGATACTGGATGACATAGGCCAGGTGTAGACAACCTCGGCTCTTTTATGACTCATGGACTTCAACTCCCATAATTCCTGGGAGTTGAAGTCCATGAGTCATAAAAGAGCCGAGGTTGCCTATCCCTGACATAGGCCTTTAGTCTGATCCTGCAGGATTTGTATGTTGATACATAGAAACTTAAAGACAAATTCACTGTTTTAATGAAGGAGCACCTGCAATAGAAGTAGCAACTAAAGTCGTACTTTTTAAAATAATGATTTAAACCTTTTTAGTTATATAATCTAAGTTAGTAAAGGAATATATGCAGGTTTTGTCTAATTATTCAGATTGCACAATAAAATCATTTATTGCACCTTAGCATTGTTGTGATTTATAATAAGCTATGATTCAGAATCTATATCTAAAAAAAGGACCGAAGGGGAACAGGACCCTGCTGACCAGATCCTGAAGCAGGCAATGCACTTCATGGTGGAAGCATTTCGGGACCTTAAAGTCTGAGCGATGGAGGGGGAGAGGTGAGGAGCAGCTTGAAGAAGCTATGGGAGGCAAGAGCGAGTCAGTGACTGCCAAAACTGCAGCAGGAGTGGCTGGTTCTACTGAGACACAGCTGCCCCTCAATGGGCTGGATCTCTAAGGAGTAAACGCTTCCCAAGCAGCCAGGGCAAGAGCCCCGCCACCTGAACCTGAACCCGAACAGAAGCTGGTCCCCCTCAGGGTGAAATTCAACAGGGATCCCCAGCAATTGGGATTCTTCCTCGCTCACATTCTCACCTACATGCAAGTGTACAGGAGGACCCTCCTCAGTGAGGAAGCTACAGTCAGGATCGTCACCCTGGCTCTGGAAGACGCTGCAGCCTATTGGATGGTAACCCTGCACAACTCCAATGCTCCAGAGCTAAGGAGGTTCAATCGCTTCATGTTGGTCTTGAGGCGGCACTTTGAAGACCACCTGGCCAATCAAAAGGTGCAAGTCCACATAAAAACAGCCAGGCAAGGGCGCCGCCCCATAGCCGAATACACAGAGGAGTTCTGGGACCTGGCGTGCTGCCTCAACTGGCCTGAGGACATCCTGGTTTCCAGGACGGACTCAATGATGACCGTACAATGCCTGCATTGCCTACAGAACCCTGGTCTGCCTACACAACTGGTGCATCCTGGCTGAAGAAGCAGAGATCAACCAGAACCACAACCCATACTGGTCAGGGAAAACTTGGAAGACGTCTCCCACAGAAGAGAAAGGAGAGGCAGCCAAATCCACGGTAGCTCAACTGCACTCAACAGCCTGCTTTAAATGTGGTAAAGAGGGCCATCGCACTCTAGAGTGCCGCACAAAAACCCATGTCAAGAAGGAAGACTGGCTGTCTGGAGGGAAACCAATGAGACCTGCTCAATGCCTGAAAGACTCAGCTCTGAAAAGCATGGAGGTTGTGGCATTCTATGCAGCCCCAAAATCAGGAGGGGGAACTCCTACCCCTCAGGATGATGAGCTGGGGATGCCTGAGAGCGACTACGATGATGACCCCTTGGTAAGTGGGCTGACCGCACCAATCATGTTCATTTCATTTCATTTCATTTTATTAAATTTATATGCCGCCCTTCTCCCTGAAGACTCAGGGTGGCTCACAACAATAAAAATTAAAAAACAGAGAGTAAAAAAATTTAAAAGAGAATTAAACAATAAAATACAAAATTACAAAACAATTTAACCCAGTAAAAGCCTAATTAAAAATCATAGTCAGTCCAGGCCCGCTTGTTCGAACAACCAGGTCTTCAGGTCACGGCGGAAGGACCGAAGGTCAGGGGACGTCCGCAGCTCCGGAGGCAACTCATTCCAGAGGGTCGGTGCGCCCACAGAGAAGGCTCTCTCCCTGGGGGTCACCAGCCAGCATTGCCTGGCCAACGGAACCCTGAGGAGGCCGACTCTGTGGGAGAGAACCGGGCGATGGGAGGTTGACAGTGGCAGCAGGTGGTCTCGCAAGTACCCCGGGCCTAAGCCATGCAGGGCTTTAAAGGTTATTACCAGCACCTTAAATCGCACTCGGAGGGTAACCGGAAGCCAATGCAGCTCGCGCAGGAGTGGTGTAACATGGGAGTACTGAGATACTCCCATAAGTACCCGCACAGCCGCATTTTGCACCAGTTGAAGCCTCTGGGTGCTCTTCAAGGGCAGCCCCATGTAAAGAGCATTGCAGTAATCCAGGCGAGAAGTGACGAGGGTGTGGGTAACCATGCATAGGGCATCTCGGTCCAAAAAGGGGCGCAACTGGCGCACTAGGCGAACCTGTGCAAAGGCCCCCCTGGTCACGGCCGTTAGATGATCTTCCAAATTAAGCCGTGAATCCAGGAGGACACCCAAGTTGCAAGCCCTTTCTGAGGGGGGCAATACCTCCCCCCCATTGAAAGAGATGGAACTTGTTGGACAATACGAGATGCCAGTATCCACAACCACTCGGTCTTGGAGGGGTTAAGCCTGAGCCTGTTCCTTCCCATCCAGACCCGCACCGCCTCCAGGCACTGGGACATCACGTCAAACAGGAGGGGGGAGAGAACCGACCTCTGAGGCACCCCACAAGTGAGGGGTCTCGGGGTAGATCTCTGTCCCACTGCCAATACAAACTGCGAGCAGCCCGAGAGGTAGGAGGAGAACCACCGTAAAACAGTGCCTCCCACTCCCAACCCCTCGAGCCGTCGCAGCAGGATACCATGGTTGCCCACAAGACTGTTCATCTTGGGCAAGGAAGAACGGGTGGCCCTAAATGCCCTAATGCACTTGGGCTGCACTGGGTGCCTGATCAGCCCAACTGTGGTAAGGATACTGGGGGTCCAATTAAGGTGGTTAAAAAAACCCATCACATTTTGTCAACTCAATGGGTCTGTCACAGAGCGCTTCCCGGCCAGCTTCACCACCAAACCCCTGGCCTTAACCTTAGAGAGCCATTCCAAGACTCTAACCTTCATAGTGGTACCTGGAATGGCCCCTTGTCCTAAGATTGACGTGGCTGAAAAAGTGGAACCCGAGGATAGATTGGTGGGCAGCTTGAAGCTCCCAAAGAAACCTAAACCATTCACAGTAGGGGATCAAGTATACCTATCACTAGATTCCTGCAGTCCTTGCAACCATCAAAGAAACTAGGACCAAAATATGTAAGGTTGTTTCTGGTTAAATGCATAATAAACCCAGTTACAGTAGAACTGGCTCTGCCTAAGGCCATTTTGGCTTCCTTCTGTCCCTTGCCCATTCTTTTGGAACCAAGCTAATGTTTTAAATGAGCAACGGAAACAGTTGCAAGCCTGGGGTTGTTCATTCCTTCCTTTACTGTCTTCACGAAACAACCAAGGGTGACTTCCAGATTTCTCTGCGCTCTTTGGAAAGCGGGGAAAATTTAATTTTCACTGTTTTACTCATGCATTAGGAGGGGCCATGGAATTAACACCTTAAAGGTTACTGACGGCTGAGCAGTCTTCTATAATTGCAAGTCTAATAGCCCACCAATAGACTTCTGCAGCACCCAGCAGCTCTTGGTAGAAATCTACCATAAATAGTAACCTAGAATGGAAGGGAGCATTCCCAGATGAGCCTGTAAGCAGCCTTCTCATCTCGCCCTTTGGTGGTCACCTGACTTCGCTTCTGCCTCCATCGTTTTGTGTGTTCTCGTGTATCTATTTTTATTTATTTTTTACTGGAAGGGACTAGAGTACTTCGGAAATTCCTGGCAAGGAAAATTAATACAGTTAATATTAAAAATCCCAAACCCATCAGACCAGGCCAGCTTGTTCAAATAAGTATGTTTTCAGGTCACGTCAGAAGGAGCGAAGGTCGGGAGCCGCCCAAGCCGATACCTTGGAGCCTGCAAGTAATGTCAGGGAGGGGAGTCCTTGGGTGTTCTCCAAATTCGGTTGCACGCTTGCAGCTGTTTCGTTACCCAACTGGGTAACTTCCACGTGCCCTCGAGAAAGCACCAAGGACTCCGCAGTTTAATCCAAAATTACAAATACTACCTTCTACGCAGTGCTTTTTTTGTAAAAGAAAAAGGTGCCGGAACTCACACATGTCACACAACCCGCCTTGCCTACCCTACAAGGTTCCATCCAAAAAAAGGTGCCGGAACTCCGTTCTGGGCGTTCTATGACGAAAAAAGCCCTGCTTCTACTCATCTACCGCTACTTCGCAGAGCCACTTCCGCAAAAGCTCCGCGACTTTCTCCTCCCAAGGCTTTTCCCAGGCTCCCGGTGCGCTTGCGCCAACTCAACTGCTTCCCGGCGGGAGGCAGGTCCAGAGGAGGCCAAGGCGGGCGCGCTGTCAAGGCGTCACGGAAATTGGCTGCCGGCTGTTGTGAAGGGAGCGGGGGGGGGGGGGGGGGGGCGAGTGGCCGTCCTTCGCGGCTCCCGGCCGCCGAGGTGTGGAGCGCAGCGCGAAGGGGATGTGACTGCCATTTTCCCGGCCCTCTCGGTCTCCGCGGGATGGCGGCGGCGGCGGGGTCGTCGGTGGTAGAGGCGCTGGGTCGGCTGTGGCGGGTGGAAGCCCTTCTGGGTCGCGGGGCCTCGGCCGCCGTCTTCCAGGCGCGCTGTCTCGGCGAGCCCGGGGTGCCACTGACCGCCCTGAAGGAGTTTCTCCCACAGAGGTCCGGGCTGCTGGCCCTTGCGGGCGACGTCGATCACGGCTTCAGCAACGAGCGCGCCGCGCTGGAGGAGCTGCGGGGCCACCGTAACATCGGTGAGAAGCGGGGGGACCGGGGTGGCGGGCGGGAGGGGAGGAGGTCAGACTGGGAAGCGGCTGCGGGGCAGGATCTGCACGGCTATGCGGGCTTGCAGTGCGCGGAAAGGGGGAGAAGGGCTTCGGGACATATGCAGAGTGTCGTGGGTTTTTTTGTTGTTTCCCCCCCCCCCCCCCGGGTAATTTGATCCCGCTGAGTCACAAGCGAAGGGTAAATTGCATCTCTCAGTCCTTAGCGGGGACGAAAAGTCCTTGAGATCCATATTTAGGGTGCTCTCACGTGAGGCTTTTGTGAAATAATTGCCCTGCCTTTAATGACATTTTGCTTATAGTAATATGGTTGGCAAGGTAAAGTATGTGCACAGTTGTTGTTTTTTGTTTATTTGTAGCTAAGATCTTTCCATCTGTCTGGTTTCACGCTTCCTAGACCAGCTTAGCTATTCCTCATCTCTTCAGACTCTAAGCCAGGATTATCTAATGTGTTGTAACTATTTGTGGACACCGTAGCCCCGACATGTCTAAATGTTTGCAGTGTTCATAGAGAACATAGATCTGGGCGTTTTGTAACATTAGGGCATTTGATTTAACGTAACTGTTGCCCTGTACTGTCCAATTGAATGTTACAGACACAAGAATTTTAGTGTATAGATGTCAGGAATATTGAAATGGTGACTGTCATATGGTAGAAGGCTTATCTCTGTCCCTTGATATGTTTGTAATCTCATTTGTAAGAGCACATACAAAGTGGTACTCTGATGATCACATACCTATCCATTGATGAGCATCTACTAAGATGACAGAATGAGACTGTTGTTGCAAAAAAGATACATGAAACTAAGAGCACATATTGCTGTATGTTGCAGCCTAATCGTGCAACATTGAGAATAGTACTGTCCCTGAATCTTAAAACTGCCTCCAATCTGTTTTTGGTCTTAAGTATACTGCTGTCCTGGGCATATATTTTCCATCAAGAACTAATCAATCATTTATTATGAAATCTAAAGAAGAATACCCTTTGTCATTTAACAGAACTATTTCCCAATGCTATTGAACTGTCTCCAAATACAGAACTAGCCAGAATTTTCTTATTTAGCATTTATTAGTAGGAGTAATATTTATACTATGGAGTGCTGCTTAATTCATGGCATGTACCGTAATATTTTAATAATGTATCGTGTGCTGTTTACAGATTGTGAGACTTGCAGCTCAATATTGTTGAGGTCATCTACAAATGTCTTAGAGGTCATACAGAATTATAACAGGGATAGTGAAAATCAAGGGTAGACAGTAGTTCAACTCTGAATGTAATGTAGGTTTTCACATTCAGAGTAAGCAATATAAGGATTGTTCTGTCCTTATTTTCATTTTACTACACATAATTTTTAAAGTCAGTGTTGGGGAAGTAGGATGGATTTCAGGTCAAAATTAGATGGAGAATTCCTAAGCAGAGACATTGCTCCAACACTGAGACAATCAACTAAAATTGCTGCAGACTGATGTTTCTTCATTCTATAACTCCTATCAATATTTTTTATTTCTTGTTTGCAGTAACCTTATACAGTGTGTTCACCAACTGTTCTTCTGCCAAAGGCCCATCGTATTGCCTTTTATTAGAGTTGCTGGA